>PVJH01004442.1:0-125105 GCA_004026705.1 Nesogale talazaci
TCTCTCTGCTGACTCCCTGGGAGACACTGCAGTTGACAATACACATGAAACTGTGCTAGAGCCCTGAATTGGAAAAGTCACATGAACTTACCCTTAAAACAGGCCTTTTCAGCTGGAAAAGACACATAGAGACTCCTGTCAGAGCTGAGATGCCTATAGATCCACTGGATCCAAAGACTTTCTATCAACTGGCCTGTCACCATTCTGCATTCGGCGTCATTCCATGTACTTCGTGAGTCTGAAGAGAACTTTACAGATTGGTACCAGACATATGGGGTAATATCAGGAGCTGAATGGTGGGATATTTCCTAAATATTCAACTGCTCTTTTATATAACCCTCTTTCTTATACACATATGAATTTCTTTGGATTTGTTAATCTAGTCTACCCAGACTAACACAATTCTTATCATTATAATCCAAATGTCCACAGGGCTTTTATTAATTTACTGGGGGGAAATCACACTAATTTCAAAGTCAATTTGTATTTGCACTTTGCTTTTTCCCACATTCTGAACTTTAGTAGCTTCCTGTTTGAATTTTATTGTTATATCGGGTGATTTCAGAAGATGCCATATTAGTTAGAAGCTAAACTTCTCTCTTGAGTGCTTTTCCAGCTAGTAGCACCCTGCAGGAGATCTACAAATGCCAGTTTTTTGGTGGTTGCAATTACTCAGTTGCATCTGGGAACTTCCAGTGCCCTGATAAGACTTCCTGATAGCTACAGTAGTGCTGTGGAAAGAAATAGCCTTGTTTCCCAACTCTGGTCATCAGCTCCCAAGCCCACATTATTTTTGCCTTTACATGAAAATTTTCTCACATAGATTCACAAGTTCACATATTAAACCAGCTTCCACAAATCAAAACACAGTAATAAAGATAATGATTTTGAAAACAGGCCTCAGAACAGAAACTGGCAGAAATAAATAACATTCTGATTATTATTCTTGTCTTCAGATCAGTCCTCTCATACTCCTTCCTGTGCATGAGTTTACCCACTCTAACATTTACTGCACACACACACAAACCCCATTAATTTATAAATATTCATATGCATGTGCTTGTGTGGTTATGCTAACAATATATACTATCATACATCAAATAAGCATGCTGGACACTAGCAGGCAAAACTTGCAATCATTACTACATACTGTTTTTAAATTTTGATAGTTTTTGAGTTTTGTACATAAATAAGTAAATGATCATTTAAAATTAATGGATAGTTCAAGGAATAAGGAACTCAATTGCACACACATTTGTATGTGTGCACTGTTATATCACTTTGTTGCTATCAAATTGAGTTATATTACAGAAAGTGCAAACAATAGTTTTTAACCAGAGTAAATGTCATAATTATGAGAAACACTGCAATCGTGCACTCTGATGACGAAAACATGCTTGGTGGAAAAAATTAAAAGATACAAACACAAATACAGAAGTAGAATTTCCATGCAAATAAAACAGAGAACCTTTTGACTGCACTAATAGTTAACGTCAAGATAAATGGGGAAGAGTGAAATTTGTAAGAATTTCCTCTTGCTTGGATCCATAATCAATGTTTGTGGAAGCAAGTTTAAAAAAATCACATGACACATTTCATTGAGAAAATGTATTGTACTAGCAACAATAAAAAAATGACAAAAAATCCAAAAAAAATCACATGACACATTTTATTGAGTAAACAACGTGTTGCTCAAGAACTCTTTAAAGTGCTGAAGTGCAAATATGTCATTCGGGGATTAAGGAGAGACTGATCTGAGGCTTCAATTGCCTCCTATGTAGACAGAAGTTGAACATTGAATAAGGAAGACTGCAAGGGACCTGATGCATGTGAGTTACAGTGTTGGTAAGCAATATTGGAAGTACTGCAGACTGTCAGGAGAACAAACAATTTCATCTAGAAACAAGTACTGATAATCCTTAGAAGTCAGGATGGCAAGAATTAGTCTTGGGTTCTTTGGACATGTCATCAGGAGAGACTAGTGCCTAGAAAAGGACAACATAGCTGGTAAAGAGGAAGGCCTGTGAACAAGAGAAGGAGTCTGAATGAGATGGAATGACACAGTGGCTACAACAATGGGTGCAAATACACCAACAGTGAGGATAATTCTATACTTATCAGTATTTTCTTCTGCTTTACATAGAGTCACGGTAAGTCAGAACCTAACTGAGGGCTCCTGACACCAATAGCATTTGTAATTAACATAACTATTAATACATTTTAATAATAGTTAACACATTTTAGTAAATAGATTTCAGCAGTTTTTTTTAATATTCACATGATCAAAACTAGCTACCAATTTTCAGTTCATCAGTTACAACTCACAGGAACGTCATGTGTTTCTGAGCAGAACCCCGCAGTACAGTATAGTCCATGTTGTGACCTTTGGGAAGTTGACCAACAGGCATTCATTTCTTCTAAGGCATCTTAGTAACTTAGGCACCAACCTGCTGTCTAGCATTCAATTAAAAAATCTTTTGTTTAATCAGAGAAACCTACATGATGCTGAACAGAGGTCTATTCCAGAAAAGAAAGATTTTCAATATTTATGAATAATCAAAGATATCAAAGCAAAAATAAGAAAACTTACACAAGGATGTGAGTGCAGAAAAAGAAAAGTGTTACATGTTAAAGTTAAACTATGTTTAAAAAAGTAAAGAAAAATCATATAATAAAATATTATGGGGTGACATAAATGAGAATCCAATATTTGATTAATGTACCAGAGCAGTTAAATAGAGAAAATAAAATCTTTCAACAAATAGTGCTCATACAATTAAGCAGCAAAATGGAAACAAAAACTAAGCAAAAGTTATATAATGCACATAACAAATGACCCAACAATAACAAATTAACTAACAATTGGTAGAAACACATTTCAGAAAATTTGAGGAAAATAAAAATAAAATATTGTGGAATTTATAGATTAACTTTCTGAGGGCTCTTCAGACAAGCATCCACATGGATAAATCACCAGATCGTAACCTTAAGAAAAATAGCTAAGCTCATATTACACATTGTATCGTTTCACTTATATATTATTCTTTATATGACAAGATTTCTACTTTGCAAAGGTTATAGAAAGGGTGGAGTTACATAAGGAAGTTGGTAAAGTTATACAAGGGAAGGCATGGAAATTGCAATGATCCATCTACCTTTATTGAATAAAGACCAAGATCTGGGATATAATATTATTCTATATATTGTATTACCAATAGGATGCACACTATCTAACTGAATTTCTGCTCAAAAGCACATGTCTAAGCATGCTTTATTTAGAAGACTTTATTTTTAAATGGGAATATTTAATGATATCTCATTGAGCAAATGATTCTTATAAATGAAAATTATTGTTATGATGATATATAACTTTAACAAATTCCCAAAGCAATTAATAAATTACTTTACATTTTCTGTACATGAAACTACTGAGAGTAGTGCTCTGAATTTTCAACCATATGATAGATCATGGGTATCCTCTGTTTCTTTAAGTAAGGTCCGTGAAATTTGGACACAGTGTATAACATTAATCTTAGCTCAGGTTATTTTTCAGCTAACAGAATAATCTTTCAAGCTAGAGAAAATACCTAAAGCTAGCATTTTCCTCTTCTGGCTTTAACTGAAAGCAATTCAGGCTTCTCAGAAAAACTACTGTAGTTCTCTGAAATGTAACTTTCTTTCATCAGGTTTTAATGTGGCCGTTGACAAAACCAGCACCTAACACAGCCTTATCTACTAGTTATTTTCAAGTTATAAAAATATACATTTAGATAGTTATGAAGGTAAATCAAATAGTCATGGTTCAAAACCATAAAATTATTAAACGAATATATGAAAATATGAAGCCATTATTTCTTCCCATAGCTTCCAAGTTTGTGTATGTCTAAAGGCAGTATTTCCCTAGTTTTAGCACTCATGCACACTGGTTTTGTTTTGTTGTGCTTTGGGGGCATCGCTGCCCTCAGGTGGTTGTAGAAACTATCCAGCACTGTCCTGAGAGCCACTGCTGGATTCGAACCGCCAAGCCCATGGGCTGCAGTCTCGCACTCAACCACTTATATGCCACCGGGGTTCAGCCCTCACACTGCACTCTTGAACTTACAACATATCAAAACAGCTGTTTGTAAATTCTCCAGAAACTCAAAAAATCTCCCGTTCCATTTTTTTGGGGGGAGGGCAAAATCAAATTCAGATTTCTATAGACAGGAAGTTGTGAAGATTCTCAACAAAATGTCATAGGGCAACTCTATAAACTCTAGAAGAATGAGGTAATGGTGACTCCATCCCCAAAAATTATGGGTGTAACTTTTTCAACCATTTTTCTCATGAATGTACTTTTCAAATTCTTAAAAAAAGAAACAAAACCATTTTTCCACTGCTACACTGTACACTGCTCCCTGAGACTCTTCTGTACTGGGTTGTCATGTTACCTACTGGTGGACTTTGGGTCCCCAATCTGCACTCTCCCTCAATAATAATGATATACTTTTTAGTTCTTTGATGACCGATACCTGATCCTTTCAACGTCTCATGGTAATACAGACTGGTGTGTTTCTTCCATATGAGCATTATTGCTTCTGAGCTAGATGGCCATTAGTTTATCTTCAAGCCTTTAAGACCACAGATACTATACTTTTTTTATAGCCAGGCACCATCAGTTTTCTTCACCACTTTTTCTTATGCAGATATTTGTCTTCAGTGATTGTGTCAGCAAGGTGAGCATCATGGAATGCCAAGTTAATAGAACAAAGTGTTTTGCATTGAGGAAGTACTTGAGTGGAGACACAAGGTCCATCTGCTGCCTTAATACTAACCTTATAAGTACATGCAAATATGTCTGAAGCATACAACTTCCTTTTAGTTCTCAAATGTACATTGGTACAGATAGTAGCTGGTAAAACGAGGATTCCAGGATGGATGACCCCTTCAGTACCAGTAGTGAGAGTGGCACTTCAGGGAGGATGAATAGAAGGTGGGAAATAAAGGTGGAACCAATTATAAGGATCTACATATAACATCATCTCTGGGGTATGGGCAACAGGGGAGTGAGTGAAGGGAGACATTGTACAGTGTACACTGTGGCATAATAATAATAATTTATAAACTCTCAAGAGTTCATGAGGTACGAAGGAGCAGGGAGGGAGGGAGGGAAAGAATGAGAAGCTGATGCAAAGGGTTAAGTAGAAAGCCAATATTTTAAGAATTATGATGTCAACAAATGTACAAATGTGGCTGACATACAATGGGTGGATGTATGGATTGTAATAAGAGTTGTATTAGACCCCAATACAATGATTTTTAAAAAGTTTTTCTAAGAAATTCTCTTGATTATTCTTTCCCCTTTGAGATTGTACCAAGACCTTTTCACCTGGAAATATACTGGACTAGAAAATGCCCTCCTAATTCACTGCTTCCATAGAACTTTCACTGCTCTCTAAATCATATTGGTAAATATAACTTTTTATTATTAATGTGTCATTAAAATCATGGCCAGTGACTTGGATATTCCTTAAAGACTGATGGAAAGATGAGCTCTTTCACTTGGTTTTTTAACCATTTTCATTGAAACAAGCAAACACAACACTGCCATGAGTTAATGCTAACTTATAGTGACCTTCAAAGGTTTTCCTTGACTGTAACTGCTTACAAGAACTTCTGGTGGCTTAAAACTGCCAACCATGCAGATTACAACCCAAAGCTTAACCATTATGCCACCAGGGCTCATCCTAGCCTTTTGTTGAAGGCACTGTTGTTATCTAGGACAATACATTTTTGAGAAAGCTTACTGTACTCCTCCATTTATTGCAGAGATGCATTGAAAATGTTTGTTGGAATGAACCTTTGGATGTATTAATTGGAATCTTACTAACAATACTTCTTAACATATACTCAGATAATTTACTAACTACCTGAATCCCCACATCACTTACCTGTCCCCAAGAATAACAGAAAGTGGGGGGGGGGGGAAGACCTTTTAAATGACAGCCAAATCAAAAGTAATTCTAGACCCATGAGAGTGACTGAAGAGTGACTGAAGAGTTTAGTGCTATTGGTTAAATGAAAACTGTGGGGTAAACAATATTCCTATATGATTATCTAACTAGATTATTTTGATGAAGCAAAATACTATGTAAGTGGAGAAAGACTTGATTATCAAAACTCCTTCTTGTGATGATACCATTTCCCTCTGTCCTTAAGGAAGGGGTATATTTCAAGGAGCAGATAAAAACAAGCTATAGAATCCAGAATGCCACAGTTTTTAGTTTATTTTAGATATTACCAAAGGAAATTAAATCTGTATTTCTTTCATAGTGTAAGAAGAATGTCATATCTCTATGCTTTGGCACCAAGGGTTTATTGACTTATTTTCTTCATAACATAGTGGAAGCTTGAATATAACATTCCAAATAATATCATGCAAATTCACTTTGTTACTAATATTTTTATAATTCCTACTCAATTAATTATGGAGTGAAAAACAAGTTGCTGAACCACACAATGTTCAGATATACCAATGTGTAGATATATCCCATTTGTTTTGGGCATATATGATTTTATATTTAAGATATAACAAGGCTGTTCATTGCAAAAAGAATTTGGAGAAAAAATAATACCCCACTTGTAGCATGTGTACCAACTAATATGCCACTTGAGCTCTATGATACAATTGGTCCATTGATTTTGATTTTTGTTCTTTGATGTCTGATATGTGATTGTTTCAGCATCTCAAGTGAGCTTCTTTTGTGGTGGGTTTTTTTACTCTTGAGCTAGATGGTTGCTTGTTTATGCTCAAGTCTTTAAGACCCCAGATGCTATATCTTTTGATAGCTGGGCACTATAAACTTTCTTCACCACTCCTGCTCATACTCCCACATGTCCTCAGTGGGTGCCTTGGGGATATGAGCACACAGTGATATGTGTTTGTTTTTCCCCCATTTGATGTCTATTGTCTAGACCTTTCACCACCTTATGGCCATGCTGGCTGTTGTGCTTCTTCTGTGTGGGTGTGGTCTCTTCTAAGATAAATGATCTATTGCTTATCTTCAGGCTTTTAAGACCCCAGATGATATATCCTTTGATAGCTGGGCATCATCAGCCTTCACCACATTTGCTTATGCACCCATTTTACTTCAGTGATCCTGTTGGGCTAGTGAGCCTCATGGAATACCAGATTCATAGAACAAAGTGTTCTTGCATTGAGGGAGCACCTGGATGAGGGTCCAAGGTCCGTTTGCTACCTTAGTATTTAACCTATAGATTCTTTCTGATAGTCTTATTCTTATTTCTTCAGCACACCATGCTATAGCACCCCTATATTCTGTTTCCTTCTTGGAGGTGATGATGGAGCAGGGCTATGTTTTAAGAGCTAATTTTGCTTAGATTGAAACTACAATTACATAAGTGAGAGCTCAAAGTCCATCCCCGAAGTTGTGTTTTTTTTTTTTATTTCCTCTGCTTCCCCTTAGAGACATCCTTGTTAATTTATGGTATAGCATCTTATTGTTAATCACTCTGGAACATGAGACTTTCTATTTATTGTGTCATTGATTAGTCCATGGGACTAATTTCAAAACACTCTTGAAGAAGGCAGATTGAACAATGTAGGCTAGCTGCAGATAATAATACATTTATTATTATACATTGTATAATATTGACATAAAAAACAAATTCTTGTATGAGTTGACCCTATTTGCACAAACAATGGAAGTTGGTGGTCAGGAAAATCTTACAATAATATTCGCTGACAATGTCAGATACAGAACTACCACAATAATACATATCTTAATACAGTGAGTAGGGCATTGAAGTTTTAAGTAAATATAAGTCTGCCTAGTAAAAGTTTGATGCTCTTGGTATATATTTCTCCTGCTTCTTCACATTCACATGTAGATGCACTCTTGAGTTCCCGGGAGAAGGTGTGTATGAGGTTGAGTCTCATTTATTTAGTGGAGTTTCCATATGGCATCCCTCTGGTAAGACTTTTAGAACATATTGTGACCCTTGGAGAATCTGGGTTTGATATGTCAGAATTCTATCCTACTGGCCCAGATCCCCAACAGGCATACAGAAATTAAGTTGAATGTGGTTTATTAGAAGCCTATTACCAGGCCTACTCCTGCCTTAGAGTTCTTAAAAGTATTGTTGCTCATTTTCCCCTTGCTAAGAAGGTGGCCTTCCCCCTATTTATACCAATTGACATGCACTAGTCTTCTCTTATCAGTTTCCCCCATCACTCTGATAGGCATGTGGGCTGGTCCAAGGCAATCGTGTCTTATCTCTCTCCATGGCAGCTTCTAAGCAGTCATCCTCCCTTCCCCTCCATCAACATTCTGATTTGTGCACTCCTCTACCAAAGTGGCCAGCAAGATACACACATCAAGAAGATGCTGCATGGCCCTTGGGTACCCGTCCAGCCCTTTCCCAAGTGCCCTGGCCAACCTGGTCAGCAGACTGGACAGCCTGAAGGCCTGAGTCTGCTCTGCTATCATCCTGATGTTCAGCAAGGCACGATAACTTGTACGGCATTTGTTCACTTGTGATTCAATAGGTTCACTCAGAATAATGGTTTCCAGGTTCATCCACATTATGAGTTGTTTCATGGTTTCATCCTTGCTTTTTAATTAGGGATGTGTAGTATTCCAATGTGTGTATCTACCAAAGGGTTTTGTTATCCATTCTTTTACTGATGGGACTTTGGCTGTTTCCACCATCTTGCTATTGTGAATAATGCTGCAAAGAACACAGGAGAGTGTATGTCTGCTCTTCATCAATCTCTTATTTCTTTGAGGTATATGCCCCATAATGGTATGACTGGATCATATTGCATTTCTATTGCCAGCTGTTTAGCTGTTTTATTAATCATCCTATTACTTTCCACAGGGGTTATATGTATTTAAAAGCACACCAGTGTATTAATGTTTCAATCTCTCCACACACTTTTCTTCATATGTTATTAGTTTTTGTTTTGTTTCCAGTTGGGATATGGTTAATATGAATTTTATTTTATATGAATAAAATATGAATTTTAATATGTTTTAATATGAATTTTATTTTATCGTTTTAATCACTTTATTGGGGGCCCATGCAGCTCTTATGGCGATGCATCCATCCATTGTATCAAGCACATATGTACATTTGTTGTCATCATCATTTTCAAAACATTTTTTCTACTTTAGCCCTTGGTATCAGCTCCTCATTTTTCCCTTTCCTTTCATACTCCTCCTTCCCCATGAACCCTTGATAAATTATCTTTTCTTTTTTCATGTCTTACACTGACCTGTGTCTCCCTTCACCCACTTTTCTATTGTCAGTTCGCCTGGGAGGGAGTTATAGCAGATCATTGTAATTGGTTCCCCATTTCTCTCCCCACCTTTCCCTTATTCTGGTATTTCTACTCTCAGTATCAGTTCTGAGGTGTTTGTCTGTCCTGTATTCCCTGTGTTTCCAGCTTTTATCCCTATTTGTGTGCATGTTCTGGTCTTGCCAGATTTGTAAGGTAGAATTGGGGTCATGCTAGGGAGGGAGAGGAAGCATTAAAGAACTACGAGACAGTTTTGTTTGTTTCAACATTGTTATAAAGTACCCTGACAGACTCATCTGTTTCTTGTGACCCTTCTGTAGAAGGATGTCCAATTATCCCCAGATGGGCTTTAAATCTCACCTCTGAGGTCCCCCTCATTCACATTGATATGACTTTTTCTCTGGGACTTGGATGCCTAATACCTGATCCCACAGACAACTCATTATCACAGAGAAGGGTGTGCTTCTCCCCTACCAGGCCGATTACACCCTCCTCACCACCGATTTTGGATCAATGTTGTTCCCTTGTCCCTGTTTGTTAACTCCTCTTCTTTCCCCTCACCTCCTCCCATGTCCCTTGGAACCATCTTCCCAGGGTTTTCTCCTCCAGATTGTTTATCCAGGCTTGCTACTTTCTTGATTCACTTCATTTTTGGGGGGTTCAGACCACACTGCTTTCATGTGATCCCAGAAATGAATCCTGTCCCAGTCTACTCCAGTAGAGGGACAGCTTGGCACATGTTGTTGTGGGTTTCCCAGTCCCCTCTGTGTTCCATTAGCTCCCAGCAGGGACATCATCCTCCAAGCCTGGGGTGCCAGTGTGGGCTCCCACTCTCTTTCTCTCCCTCCCTCCCAGCCTGCCTTTGTGTGGAAATGGCTGCTAACTGCTCTCAATGACCTGCAGGTTCAGTTCTGCTCTCCACCACACCCACTTCCAGGGAGGTAGTCAGTTTGCCTTGGGTTGGGGTCAGCCCTGTAGCTCTCTCCTTTCATGCATCCTTCCAGGTGGTCACACTGTACACACCTTTTCATCTTTTTTTTTTCTGTTTCCTGCATCATTCAGTATTTTCTCAATAGAAACTTTCAATATTTCAATTTGAGTCTTGAATTTTTCTTTAGCTCTTTCAGATTAAGATATATTGAGCATGTTCTTATACTTTTAAAAAAAATTCGAGTGTTAGGTTTTTACACCTTGAGTTTGTAACTGTGTCGTGTTACTATGCATTTGTGTTAGATGCCATCGTTTTTTCTGTTTGGGTATGGGTGGCTATGCTACATATACAGAGACTATTAGCTGGATTCGGAAAAGCCAGAACTAGAGAAGAATTGAAAATAAAAAGATAAAATCGACAAAGCACATATCTGGAAGGTGAGAAGGTAACTTAGAATTTTAAGAATGTAAGACAGCACACCAATTTTTTAAATCTTTTGAAAATAAACATTATATTTTAAAAGTTTGCAATAAGCATTTCAAGAACACACTTATATATACGGAAGTCAATGAATGGCTTCATGCTAATGTTTTCAAGGTGAGGCTAAATCCAAGATTCTATATGAGAAAATTATAACTTTTCTTTTAAGAATTTTGGTGGAGAAATGGCACAGGTAGAGAAATTGTGCCATCTTATAATAAGATTTGAACACTTTCATTTAAATAAAGGAGTTTCAAATATGCCAGACTCATTTTGGATTTCAAGATATTGGTATCTCTACTTTACCAAACTCACTACCAGTTACTTGATTTTGATTCATAATAATCCTATGTACAGAGTGGAACTTTGATGAGTTTCTGAAAATATAACTGTTTATGGGAACAGAAAGTCACCTTGTTTTCTTGCAGAGAGGCTGGTGTGTTGCAATGGTTGACCTCGTGGTTAGCAGTCAAACTTATAATCTATATGCGCCACCAGGACTCCACTCCTTATTTATTGTAGAGTAACTCCTATCTCTGTTTTTTTTTTGGGGGGGGGTGCATCATTGCTCTCTGGTGGTGGGAGTAGGAGTCCCAGCCCCACTGCTGTAATTGAACCTCCGTCCCAGTGGGCCGCAGTCCTGCGCACAACCACTATGCCACAGGAGCTCAGCCCTCTGGTGTGCTTTTAAGGTAACCTTGAATTCCTGGTGGCATAGCAGGGCAAAAATTGGGTTGCAAATGGTAAGGTCCACAGTTCAAAACCACTATTTACTCTGTGGAAGAAAGATGAAATTTTCTTCTCCAATAAAGAATTAAAGTCTCAGAAACTCACAGGGACTACCCTACCCTGTCCTACAGCTTCACCATGAAACAGGGTCACCATCAATTTTATGACAGTGTTCTTTTGTTTCTTAAGATAACAAATTGGAACCATCTGCTTTTCAGTTCCTAGTGAAGGTGTGGTGATACTTGAGGAAAAATCCAAGTTCATGTAATTTGCATCAATCAAATCTACATTTAAATTGAATGGCACTACGTGAAGTACAATTTGATTTAAATATTTAGCACAACACAAACTATGTAAAATAAGACCAGCAGGCATTGCCTCTATTTCAGGCTAGCCAACACTGCATTAAGGATCTTGAATTTTTTATGGACAAGCAGAATCAATAGCCATGTACAGTATATGTTCTGCATCTCAGAATCTGTAGCTGTTAGAGAAAAACTGGTGCCATTTTTGAATAAAGCAGGTCAAATGTTCCCAGGAAGATGCCTAACATATGAGGCACTAAAATGTATGCTGACCTGTGCATCTTACTGACATGGCAGAAGAACAAACAAGTATAGCGTACAAGAAGCACTGGCAAAAGGCTATCTAGAAGTGAAGGTAGAGAGATGTTAGATCATGTGCTGTGCACATGTCCCTAAAGCAGACCGCATGCTTGATAGAGAGTCTTCACCAAAGAGGAAGGTCCTCAGTGAGTTGGCACAGGAGCTACCAAAAAAAAAAAAAAGGACTCTAACATAGCAGTCCTGTGAGGATGGGGCAGGAGGCAACACTCCCTTTGTTCTGTTGAACCAAGGGTTGATATGAACCAGAGCAGATTTGGCAGCACCCAGTACAAAATAGAGAGTAGAATCTTCATGCAAGAGAATAGTATGCACCGATTACCATAACAGGATGCATTTACAGGACACAGTGTGAGAGATAGTGTGAATGACTCTAGATTTACCGCTCGCTCTCTCCAAACACATGCAGTGACTTGTGAGTTATGATTGACTTGCTGGCTTTTATTTTGTACCATTCACTAGTTTTTCAGAAGTCTGGCTTAGCTGTACTGAGAAATCTGTAGAGACAACAGGGTGATGTTAGCATTTCTGTCATTGGCGCCTGACCCCTATAATGGCTCTTGATATGCAGATTTCCCCCCTCACCCTGTATTGGTTTGTTTCTCAAGACCTCTTACATGTTCATTATTACCCAGAGCTGCCTGTACAACATTAAAAGAATATAAAAGCAAGATCTGTTTCTTACCTCACAGGAGTGCTTCATGTTCCATCATCTGGCATAGGCAGGTCATTCTTAAAATTTTAAACAAAAGAACACAAAGAACTTCTATGCCCTGCCTATTCTATTGTGCTTGTAATATTCCAAAAGAAATCCTACATTATATCTTCACTTTACATAATGGAAACTTTATGTAAGTGACCCATTGGCATGATATAACATTTTGCATGAATCCTATATGCATAATTTTGAGCAAAGAATTTACTCACAAGGTGCATAGACTATGCATTTCTGTTTCTATGCTTCCCCCCACCAATAGATAGTTGCTATAAAGACAGCTCTGACTTATGAGTAAGACAGCCAACCATATATACAACAGAGCAAAACATTGCCTAGCCTTTCATTCTCTGGACCATCCTGAGCTTACTCTAGCTCATCCTTGACCAATCAATAGTACCAAGGACATCTGCCTTCCTCATCACCATTTGGTCCTTTACTTCACCAAGCAGTGTCTCCTGCTACCCCCTCCCCCAACAGATTGTTTCCTCCTCATAAAGTGTGCCAAGCATGGAAGTAGAACGTAATCTGTTGTGATCCAAAAGGAAATTTTCAAGTAGATCACATTTTTTTTTATTCCTTAGTTTTCTGAAACTTGTCCAATGCCTTAATATTATTTAATATTTTTGAGAAAAAGCTTTCAGTATTCGGGAACAGCTTGCTATCATGAGACAAACTGATAGAGAGGTGGTGATATTTCTGAAAAAGAAAAGCAAAAATTTTTGTCTTGAGACAGTGATACACCTTTTTTTTCAATCATTTTATTGGGGGCTCATACATCATTTTTCACAATATATAAATAAGCATACTCGTCAAGCACCCTCACATGTCCACTTCTATTATTGTTCTCCGATCATCCACCTTTTCCCTTAAGCCCCTACTATTGGCTTTTCCATTCCAACCCCTCTTCCCCTGCTCTCTCCTTCCCACCAACCCTCAATACTTTATACATTGTTATTGTTTTGTCATATCTTACACTGCCCGACCTCTCCCCCAACCCACTCCTTTCATGCCTTTCCTTCAAATAGGAACTTGTGTATATATCCTTGCTGTTGGTTCCATCTCTCTACCCTCCCTTCTCTCCACCCTTCCAGTATCTCCAATCTACCCATTGGCCCGAAGGGGCCCATCCATCCTGGTTTCCCCATATCTCCAGCTCCCCTCTATGCTAGTGTGACTTCTCCAGTCCATCTGGATTTGCAAGGTAGAGTTGGGACCATGATGGTTGGGGGATGGGGAGGAAGGCTTCAGGAACTAGAGGAAACTTATATGCATCATCACTGCCCGGCTGCCCCTTGACTGGTCTGTCTCCTCCCCGTGACTCCCTTGTAAAGGGGTGACCAATTATCCACCAGTGGGCCTTAGGTCCCCACCCTGCTCTCCTCCTCCTATGTAATGATGTGATTCTTGTTCTTTGGTTCTCTATAGCTGCTCCCTTTGGCCCCTCTTGATCACACATGCTGGTGTGCTTCCTGCGTGGACTTTGCTGTTTCTGCACTGAATGGTGACTTGATTATCTTCAAGTGTTTGAGATTCCAGGTATTCAATCATTTGTTGCCTGGGTACCACCATTTCTTCTACTCTGTTTGCCTTTGTATCCATTTGTCATCAGCGATATCGGGAGTCAATTGGTCCATTGATTTTGATTTTTGTTCTTTGATACCTGATTGTTTCAGTACCTCATGATCGCACAGGTAAGTGATCTTCTTTTATGGTGGGTTTTGTCGCTTCTGAGCTAGATGGCTGCTCGTTTATGCTCAAGCCTTTAAGACCCCGGATGCTCTATATTTTGATAGCTGAGCCCATCTGCTTTCTTCACCACTCTTGTTCATGCTCTTGCGTGTCCTCAATTGGTACATTGGGGATGTGTGCACACAGTGATATATGTTTGCTTTGTTTTGTTTTGTTTTCCTGCCCCATTTGATGTCTATTGCCTAGACCTTTTACCACTTTCACCACCATCTGACCACGCTGGCTTGTTGTGCTTCTTCTGTGTGGCTGTGGTCTCTTCTCACGTAAATGGTCTAATGTTTATCTTCAGGCTTTCAAGGCACTTGATATATCCTTTGATGGCTGGGCACCTTCAGCTTTCTTCACCACATTTGTTTGTGCACCCATTTTACTTCAGTAATCATGTTGGGCCATTGAGCCTTGGGGAATGCCAGATTCATAGAACAAAGCATTCTTGCATTGAGGGAGCACCAGGGTGAGGGCCCAAGGTCCACCTGCTACCCTAATATTTGGCCTATAGATATGTTCTTAAATTTATTCCCAACTTATAATAGATAGTTGTATCTATGTACAGACATACCTATATTTAGACCTCTGTAAGTGCCCTTTGCCTTCCAGCTCTTTCCTCTATTTTCTTCCACCTCCCTCCTGTCCCACCATCATGTTCCATCTTCATTGGCATTTCGGGATTAAGCAAGGCCAATGAATCTATGAGATACACCATTTTTTTTAAGAAGAAAGGAGGAACTGATGATAGAAAATAGGCACAAAGCAAAATATGAGAAGCAAGTAATTCAATTTATTTATCTATGTGGTCACATTTGTGACTTATTTTATATAATGCTTTAAGACAAGACAAGCTTTATATTGTGAATTGTGAGTTTTACTAAGCAAATCAATTTTTCATTCAATAACACATATTTTGTTTCATGTCACTGATTAAAATCCCTATAATATAATATCACTGATCTCGCTTTTCCATAATTTTCATTCTTTTAAATAAAGAAACCAAAACAGATTTTTTTTAGCATCTGTGGCAGTCATGTGCTTTTGTTAATTTTATGATTGAAATGTAGAGTTGGAGTCTAACCTGTTAATCTGGAGATAGCCATTGAGCAGCCAATGAGGCCTCTATGTGGGCATGGCTTTCTCTTGAGACTTCTGGGAAATCTTGTGATATTTCCCTCATGAAGATGAGAAGCTATCTTCCCTAGTGTTTGGCAGTTAGTCTTAGAGAGACGATGAATCACAGACAAGACAAGATGGCAGCATCTGAGAAGCTGGAGGAGCCGGCAGAGAGACCACATGGCTTTGCCCTGATGGAGCCAGACCTCCGAAGCTGGGGCAGCCATATGGAGACCTCTGCCAGTGATGAGTTGCTTCTGCCACCACGGGATGCTGTTGATGGACCCTTAGCCCTGGAAGCAATGAGCCACGTGGAGATCCCTGCCAGTGCCGGGATTCTGTACCCACTGACCTGTGACTTCATGATTAAGAAGGAGACTTTACAGACTGATTTTGGGGATATGGGTTAATATCAGACTTATGACTTTGAAGTGGACTGGGCTGGGATATTTTCTGAATGTGCTGTTCTTCTTGTATATAAACCTTTTCCTTATATCCTTGTGTGTGTCTATGAAATTTGTTCATCTAGTCTACCCAGACTAACATAGCACCATTTCCCTCTGGCCAAAACAGATTTTTATGGTGATGTAAGTGAAGATCTAAAGAGAAAATCAGTTTCACGATAGACAATGTATACACATGTGGATTCAATTTGTCCATGGCAATCCCCTCCATGTACCATCCTTTCTCCCATTTCCTCCCTTTTTCCTTTCTGCATTTTCCCCTTTTTTCATAGCCCTCTAAATTTGAAAATCAGATAAATCCTGCCCTTTAAAAAATCATTTTATAGGAGACTCTTACATATACTGTAACAGCCCATACACCCAGTATATTAAGGAATATGCACAAATATTGCCATCAATCATTTCAGAACATCTTTCTTCTTAAGGTCTCTGGTAACAGTTTCCCCTTTCCTTCTCCTTCTCCCACCCTCGAGAACCCTTAACATATTATGCATAGTTACTTATGCATTTCTTATACCACTTCTTCTATCCCTTTACCTACAGTGCTGGTACTCATCCTCATTGAGGGGCAGGGGGTATTTCAACACCATTGTTTTCAGGTTCCCTTTCCTCATCATCTGTCCCCTTTACTTCTTCTACACTCCTGAGGTCATTACTCCTGTCTCTTTCTAACATGTTTGTCTATGCTGAATTCTGCAAATTGAAAACTTGTATCCATACCAATTATATTGTTTCAAATTGATATATTAAGCAATAAGGTTCAAAGCATATTTAACAGCATACACAGGTTTCAGAATGCAGTTTGTGCTCACTAATATACCTTTCTGTCCTCTGCATTTATTTGCGTACCTTGAGATTAGATTTGAAACCATGAGCAGAAGTGTCAGGGGTCACTTATGAGCTGGTGTTTCACTCCATCTCTCTTTTCCTCTGCCAACAAGTCCATGGATCCAGGTATTCCAGATGGTGCCACTACCAGATGGAAGGAGACTTCCCAACTCCCATCAATCTTTATGTGTGTGGGAAATGAATCTATGTTACACTAATCAGCTGAGGATTTTTTAAAACAACAAGAACTAACGATCTAATTGTGAAATGTCAGCATTATCAGCAATTAGCAAATCAATATAAAATAAATGATAAAATAAAAGGAGAAAGAGGAAGCAATGTCTTTATTACTCAGAGTAATCTGTAAAGAATGTTAAATACACAAAGCTTTGAAAGATTTTTTTTTTGTGGAAAGTTGCCACAGGATCAAAAATATAGATCTCCTTTTATGAGAAGAGACACACACCAATAAATAGACCAAGAATGAGCCTGAGAGAAACACAAGAGAATGTTACCATATATGCATATATTATATAATAATGATTACATTGATAAAATGTTAAAGCTGATTTTTAAGGAAAAAAAGAGACCATGTTAGACAATGTGCACTTTATATTGAAGAAACCATTTATAAATGCTGTTAGAGTACATCATTAAATATGTATGTCTATGTATATCTCTTTATCTGTCATACAATGGCTTTTGAAATATCATGAGACATAGAGAGCAATACTATCTTATTTATTTTTAATGTCTTGTCTTTAGCAAGTTATGGTTAGACACGCTGAACATTCAAGATTCAGTAGGTAAAATATTATTCAGTAATTAAATTTAGCTACCTCATTAGGCTTTGCTTTCTTAAAGGTGTATGGAATTTAAAAGGATTATTTCCCCCTTTAGGGGCACTTAACTCTTCATCAGAAAAGAAAAGGTTATTATCTTGATTGGGGAATAAGGAAAGGGAAAATTGCACTTAAAGTAATAATTTTCTAAATAGCATAAAATATAAAATAGACATTCACTATATCTTGTATTGTGTACAAGCACAGCACAGGCAAGCTAATAGAGGACTTTTGCAAATTCTTTCCTGTCGGTGACACACAAGTGTGTTTTATATATTGGCACTTGTTTCTAAGGAAACCTTAGCAGGGCAACAATGTACTTTCCAATGTGCCAGCTTTTCCTATTAATCCATTATCATTATATCTGTCATAATTTTACCCAATCTTAATATTTAATAGATTGCTCACCTTGGATATTAATAATTGCCCAACTCATTGTCTTAGGGGAAACTCTCAATAGTATTTTCCTAATATATCTTGCTGAGCCATAATTCATACTTCTTACATAGAGGAATTGAAGAACATATTGTCCTTTTCAAAAGCCTTCTGGCATTCACATAGACTTTTGACTTGAGAAAGTTAAACCTCAGTCACATTATTATCAGATGATTTAGTTTAAACTCATATGAAAGCCACTTCATTCCCTTCATCATTGTGTCTGCCCTTTTCTGACCCTTCCCAACTCCATTACATCTGTTTGATGATATAGTGTTATTTTACAGCTTGATTGAGAAGTTTATTGATTTCAGCCACAGCTCTCTTATATGGATAAATAGATCTGAAAGCAAGAAGTTTTAAATTTAGTAATGGAAAAGAAAGATCATTCATGACATCCACAAGATTTCTCTGAAAGCTTATCTGATAGACTGTCAAAAGAGGCTCACACCCAGAAAATCTCAGCACGTGTGAAATAAAATGAGATGGCCATAAATTGCAGTTACATGGGACAAGGGATTGTATAGCATTTAATGAGGAAACACATTGGCTTTGGGCCTGACATGATGATTTTTTTTTTCATAAAGAATGCATGTCACTGAGAAAGAAGAAAAAGAAAGGTTTTGAAGAGTGAAATTTTGTGACTAAGATTGCATTCCTGTGATAGTTAAGTCTTATTGTGTCAACCTGGCCAATGAAAATTTGTGGGATGGTAGGGCAAAGAAATAAATAGCTTAATGAGCCTAACTTTTCTGGTCTCTCTTTTTTCTGCTGGTCGTACCAGGGCACAACTGCCTTAACTAATTAATTCTTTGCCTCAGTTGACAGGGCGCACTTCCTGTGGGATTTCTCTGAGGAGAAGTCACATGGACCTACCCTGATCCAGTCCTGGATCCTGGAGAATCCTCTGAGATACTTACACGCTCATTGATTCAACTTTCGTCCTGCATTCTGCATCATTGTGTCAATTTTGTGAGATTGAGGAGAACTTTGTAGATCAAGGTCAGACATAGGAGCTGAAGTAAGACTTATGGGTTTGCACAACACTGGGTTGTAATGCTTTCTGTCTTAAAGTACATGTATCCTTTATATAAAGCTCTCATAAAATATGAGTGTCTATGGATTTTTTCCTTTAGCCTACCCAGACTAACTCAGTCCCTATATGTTTAATCCAAATATAATGTATTGAAATAAGTGAAACACTGAAAGCAAATTCTCCCAGTAGTTCACAGGTATCTTCTCATTTCAGTAGCTTTCACACATGATATTAAAAGTAGCATTGTATCAAGATCAGCTAGTGTAAGGAAAGTTTTCCACATGTCTTTTATGCAATACTGAAGTTAATGAAGATGATTTATTATGGACACATAGTAATCAGGAATGAGTTTTAGATTTAATGACATTATCCAGAGAGCAAGATTCAGTCCAATGACTTTAAGGCCATTCCTCAGAAAGTTCATTTTAAACAGAGAGGTTAAGCAGCTCAGAAAGTTATGGTGATGCTATTTATATGATTTATCAGAGGTTACAGGATGCAGACTGGAGTTAATTTTAAAGAAGTTTTAAGAAAATTAAAACATGAATGGACTAAGAAAACAGAACAGAAAATTGTTCCTAGGAGGTTTAACCATCAAACTATATTGTTGTTTTCAGGTACCTTCAAATCTGCTCTAAATCAAAGTGACCCACAATACAACAGAATGAAAGACCACTGTGTGCTGTGCCATCTTCATAACTGTTATCATGTTTGAGCTCATAGTTGTAGTCACTGTTGTCATTCCTCTTGTCTTGTCTTCCCTTCCCCACTGCCCTCTACTTTACCAAGCACAAAGTGCTTTCCCAGGACCTGATCTCTCCAGTTAACATGCATCAAATTTGTGAGAAGAAATGTTTCTACACATTCTTCTAAGGAACATTCTGGCCATACTTCCTACAAGACAGATCTATTGTTCTGTTGACAGTCTATGCTAATTACTAATTTATGAAACAGCACCATAATACATATGAATCAATTTCTCTTCTGTATTCCTTATTCAATGTACAACCGTCACATGAATATCAGGCAATTGAAAATATCATGAAGTGTGAATCAGGCTTCTCAAAGTAACATCCTCTTTTTTCAAGACGTTTAATAACCTTTATGCAGCTTACTTACCCAATGGAATGAGTGATTTGAATTCTTAACTGCTGTTTCCATGAGCATTCATTGTGGATTGACCCAAGATGAAATCCTTAGCAACTTCCACCTTTTTCCCCACCCATTTATTATAATATTGTCCTGTTGGCCCAATGGTAAGACTTTTATTTTTCTTTAGATGGGCTTATAATTTATTGAAGACTGAGCATGTTTGAGTCCTCTTCACATTCAACAAGCAAGAGTGTGCCAACTGCATAGCATACATTATTAATAAGTCTTCCTTCAAAACAGATAATACACTCTTCTTCATACCAATCTTCTCAGAATAAAGATTGAACATGTATGATGAGAGCATACCATCCTGATAGACACCTTCTCTGATTTTAAACCACACAATATGTTCTTGCTATGGTCTCACAGTTATCTTTTGATCCATGTACAAATTCCACATGCACATGACATAATCTGTAAAATCCATTCTTCTCTAAGCTATCCATAGTTTATGATTCAGATAGTTAAATGTTTTGGCATAGTCAAATAAACACAAATAAACATCTGTCTGGTATTCCTTACTTTCAGCCAAGATTCATATGCCATCAACAATGATATTCCACATTCCACCAATTCTTCTGAATCTGACCTGAATTTTGGGCAGCTCCCTATGAATCTAATCCTGAAACCAGTATTGGATCTGTAGGGAAAATTTCCTTGTATATGATTTAGTGATATCCTTGTACAATTTGAACATTCTACTCGGTGTGCTGTCTTTCGAATGGGTGTATCTGTTCTTCCAGACTATTGGTTTAGTGCTGTCTTCCACATTTATTGACATAAGTGCTTGAAATGTGTTACCAGCCTTATTGAAACTTTTCAATGGGTGTTCCATTAATTCCCGAGCATTGTTTTTGTCTAACGCCTCTAGTGCAGTTTGCACTTCTTTTCTTGATTATATGCTGCCTCTTGAAATACTGATCATCAACTGATTCTTTTTTGTGCATCATTCTGCATGTTATTTCCATCTTCTTTGTTGTTTCCTGAATCATTTAATATTTTGCTCATAGAAGCTTTGGACATTGCAACTCAAAGCTGACTTTCCCCCTTTAGTTCTTTCAGTGTAACATATGTTGAGTATGTTTTTCCTTTTTAAATTTCTAATGCTTGGTTCACACACATTTCACTGTTATATTTTATTTTATTTTCTAAAGCTGCCTGTGGAAAGTTTCCATTTAGCTCTTTTATTTCACCATTTCTTCAATTTGTCTTAGCTACTCTAAAATTAAGTTTATTCTGCCACCCACTTTGATTCTTTGCTTCCTGTATTTTTAAGGATACTTTCCTTTATCAGGTATGCTGTTCTTAGTGGCATCCCACAGCTCATCTGATCTTCTATCATTTGTGTTCAATTTGTAGAAGCTGTTCTTGGGACATTATCAAAATTCATGCGGGATAGACTCAGGTTGCATTTTGGTTCATGTAGACTTGTTTTATTTTTTTCAGCTTCATTCTCAATACACATATGATAAATTCAGGGTCTGTTCCTTGTGTCTCGTAGCTTGCATTTAGCTGCTGATATTGAACATTGTCTCATCCCACAGATGTAGTCAAATTGATTTCTATGGATCTATTTTGAGAATTTCACCTGTAAAGTTGCCATTTGTATTGTTGGAAAAAAAGGTATTTTCAGTGAACAAGTGTTTGTTCTTGCAGAATTCCAGTATGTAAACCCCAGCTTTGTTTCTATCAGATCCATACTTTAGAGAAGCTATAGAGCAGTGGTTCTCAACTGTGGACCACAACCCCTTTGGGGGGGGTCAATGATCCTTTAATAGGGGTTACCCAATTCATAACAATGGCAAAATGACAATTATGAAATAGCACATAGTTTTGTGATTGGGGTCACCACAACATAAGTAACTATATTACAGGGTTGTGTTACTATGAAGGTTGAGAACCACTGGGATATAGAGGACACATTGTCTTTAAATGGCTTTAGACTCCAATGGAGGATATGTGAAGAAATAATAGCTTCATTATTACATATTTGCATTTAATAAAAGTTCCTATGGTTTTGCAGTAATGTTCTTTGACCTATTCTGGTAATCTTGTTATAACCTAAATGTGGAAAATAAGTACTGTAAAGTTAATTTATTTGTAAGGTGATTTTAAAGAAGAGTACAAGGGACAAATATGTAGAAAAAAAACAAGAAAAGGGAATTTGTCAAGACAAGAGAATGTATTATATGATTTTTCTCCTGCCGCAGGTGTTTGATCATACTAAATGAGTCTACCAATAAATTGTGATTAAACATTTTGCCAAAGAAAAGAATAGAAAGCATTCATTTCTTGGCCTCACATTCTCCATGTATTAAAGGTAATCCCTCTAACTTAACTTCCTTCTTTTCTTGTTTGCATATTCAAATATTGAGGTACCCCTCCAGGGACTTTCATAGTAGAACCATGGAAGCCTGTGTCAGACTACTACTTCCTTTATTCTACACAGATCAAGAGCTATTCTGTTTGCCTTCTCCTCAATTGATGAAAACCTGCTCAACAATTAGGCCAAATAATATTTAAGTCTTGTAGAACATAGCTGATGCACTTTTCTTTGATAAAATTAAACAGGAGTTCTAATAGTCATTAATATTTGATGTCTCCTATAGCTTCAGTATCGTTGTGCCAGAATTGAATTGATGACTGCCATTTTGTCTGAAATTTCTTCTTTTCCCATCAGTAATATGCACAATAGTAGTTGTCTTATAGTCAATTCAAACTCAGAAACTCCATATATGTCATGACAGAACTTTGCCCTGCAGAGTTTTTTAATAGCTGAATTTTCATAAGCAAATCATTGAAATTTTTTCAGGGGAAATCCTGGCTGGGTCTAATGGACAGAATGGAGAATTTTTTCTATTAGAAACTGAGTATGTTAACGGTTTTCATCATCCAGGAACTCATAATTTGTAGGTAATCTATAGGTACTCAGTAGACACCCTTAAATTGGGTGGTGGTAGTGGTTATATCTATGTTTTTTTTGAGGAGGGGGAGTAGAGCATCACTGCCTCTGGTGGTCGTGGGCACTAGCCAGTGCCCCTCCTTAGAACCGCTGCTGAATTTGAACCGCCAAGCCCGCAGGCCGCAGTCCCTTACTCAACCACTTATGTCACCGGGGCTCAGCCCCTGTTATACCTATGCTTTTATTAATTGTCTGAGACTTTGAAATGTTCCTAATAATTTCATTCAGATAGATATTAGCAAATAGATATTTTCAGATATCTTGCTTACTTAAATGGCAGTTTCACCAGAATTCCAGTTGCCAAGAGATATTGTCTAACAGAATAATTACAAGAAATTGATAATATGATAGATTACATTCTAGAAGCCACATATATTAATTAATAGAACATTAACATAATTTTCACTGTGTTCCTTTTAATTATTGTAAGCACACCAGAGAATATATTTCTTCACACAGATAACACTCAGGAGTCAAGTGAAAGAATGGAGGCGTCTTAAAGTCTGATAACAGGTTTACCACAAATTAAAACAAATCACAATTGAGACACACATACTCTCTAAAATAATTTTCCTGGTACAAAGAAAGAAATTTAACTGCATTTCAAAACATACTTCAGAATAATTATTAAAATGTTGATAAGACTTTAAATAATCTTTTATGAGGAATTTGTAAAAAACAAACAAAACAAGTAAAGACATCTATTTATAACTCAACAAAGAAGATGTAATAATTATCTAGAAATACATGTCTTAGCTGGGATTTAGATTTGGAATTACACAGATTAGTTCAAATTTATTGCAATATATTATCCCCTTTAATATAAGATTTTTGTTTTATCTTTCATATATGAGGATGGTTGCCTTGTGAGGAAAAAAATTCATGTATAACTTTGATTAGAATCTTTTTTTGTTCAAATTAGTTCATGTAGCATATATGTGGTTATCCCAAAAGACCTGTTATCTTTTTTTAGTGATGACGTTGCATGATTCCTATGTAATACATACATACATACACACACATATATATATATATATCAGAAAGCAGAGTCTACAAAAAGCAAAGACATTTCACAAACTAAAGGATATAAGTGAACTTCACTAAGAGATACATATCACAAATATAAATATTTTGAAATATAGGATGACATGTCATTATTTTTAAAGACATTAAATAATAGAACAAAGTGTTCTTGTTTTTAGGATTTTTTTTTAGTCTTCTTGCTTTGAGAGAGTATTTGAGTCGAGGACCAATGTACATATTCAACATTAATTCTTAACAGCTATGAGTACATTGATATGTTTCCTTCTTGTTATATATAAATATATGAACATACATACATTCCTGTTTTTAGACCATGTCCTTTACCTCTTGGTTCTTTCCTCTGGTTACTTTTATTTTCCTCTTGCCTTACCATGATGTTTGGCCTTCATTCAGGTTTGTTAATTCCTCGCTGCTACACTGTCCTTGATTAAGTCCCACTTGGCATCCTACATACATCTCTTCATTGATTTTAATTCACTTGTTTTTCCTTTTTCCTTGAGTTGGTTTCCAACCTCCTTCCTTTCTCCCACCTCATCTCCAGTATTCTCTAGGAACCATTGGTTCTGTTGTTTTCATCTCAGAATTATTTATTCCACCTATCTTATCTAGATAGGCATGCAGAGATATTAGTAAGTGCAAAAACACACAAAAAAAAACTAAAAAACAAAGAAACACAACACCAACAAAACAAACACAACAACAAAAACAACCCTTTGTTATAATTACCCAGCATCCTGTGATGCTCACCTTCCCAACAGAATCAATGAAGACAGCATTTATGCCTAAGCAAATATGGTGAAGAAAGCTGATGGTGCCTGGCTATCAAAAGATATTGCATCTGAGGTCTTAAAAGCTTGAAAATAAACAAGTGGTCATCTATCTGAGAAGAAACAAAGCCCACACAGAAGAAGCACACCAATCTGTGTGATCATGAGGTGTTGATGGGACCAGGTAAGACTCAGAACAAAATCATACCCGATGTGACTTGGCAGGTAGGGGCATGATATGAAGACCCATTCCCTCACAGAATGGTAATAAGGAAGGTATTACACAGTCAGGATAAAGTATAGCACTGATATAATACACAACTCTCCTCTAATTACTTAATACTTCCTTCTCCCCACTGTCATGACTTCAGTTTCACCTAAGAGATCAAATTAGATCAGAGCATGCACACTGCTACAGATAAGAGCTTGCAACAAAGGAAATCCAAGATAGATAACTACCTAGTGGTCAACAATGAGAGTATAGATACCAGAACGATGGGTGAAAGTAAGGGTTAATGGATCACAAGGATCAATATATAGCCTCCTCCCAGGGGGCTGAATAACAGAAAAATGGGTGAAGGGCGACAGAGGATGATGTAATATATAGAGATGATAATCTATAATGTATCAAGTGGTCATGAGGGAGGACAGGTTGGGGAAGGAGGGGTAAAAATGAACTGATGTCAAGGGCTCAGGTAGAAAGAAGATGCTTTGAAAATGAAGATAGTAGCATGTGTACAAATGTGCTCGACACAACGGATGATTGTGTGGATTATGATAAGAGATGCAATAAACCCCAACAAAAGTATTTAATTACAAATACATTAAATTAAGATGAATTGACTTAATTTGTAATCAAAATATATATAGAATAAGACATTGGAGTTTAACCGTCAGTTTGTAATTAATTGAAAATCATGAACTTTTTCTTCAATATAAGTTGTGTTTGTATAACGTTGCTGGATAGCAGATATATTTTACCCACCAATTAGTAAAAATTTGTATAATTTAGAGAAGTATCAAGGAAACTGTGTAGCATGAACTGGTCTAACACAAATTTGTCTCATAATAATAAAAATTATACAAATAATTTTATATTTGTACTTCACCTTGATTATATAATATGTAAAACAACTTTAGGAGAAGAACACGACCTCTTTCCTCTCTCTACATTAAGGAAACCAAAGTTATGTCCCTAATAATTTTCAGCATCCAGAAAATGGCTATAACTTTTTGATGCAAAAATTAGTTTCTTCCTACACTAGGCAATAGTTTACTACTTATGAAAAAATAAAGACAATAACATTCTCCTTTTTGTTTAGATTTGACATGAAAACTATTTGAAATATTTTGCATACTGTATTCTTCATATACTCTTTTTAATTATTTTATGAATAAATCTCAGATTTTATCCAACTGATCTTTGTATTGTGCTGTTCCTTTTGTGCTATAGAATGGTGCTGTGTTTAACTAATACCCATCATGTTAGTAATCCCTCAGCAACTCAGAATCATTAAGAATCCTATTAGTGGCAAAGATCCATTATTAGATAAATTAAACATAAAAATATTTGTCTCTGTTGGTTACCTGTATATTTTACTCTATTCTTTCTTAATTTCATATTTTCTACTTTATGTAATACATGACACTACTGTCTAAACTTTCATAAGCCACCATTTTCATATTAGTCTTATTCTAATATTTTAACACAATATTTGTTCTTTAGATATTATCCTAGTGTTATTTTTTCTATTGAGAGTCTGAAGTTCCCCATATGAACATTATAATTAGCATGCATTAATTGTCATGATAATGATTAACATGCTTAAATATTTTCTACCATCCTATTTTTGCTGACATTCTCATGACAAAGTGCTTAACAAACCAAGAGTTCAAAGGGTAAGCATATGCTAATATTTAGAACCTAGAAGAAGCCCTTATGTTCTCTGAAGAATGGGTATGTCAACTCATTTTGCTGTTGTACATGTATTGGCCTTTATTAATTACTATAAGTTTATAATATGTTTTGAAACTGGACTAGGTCAATCTTCATACGTCATTATTTTTCAAAGTTACCTTAGCTAATTTCAGATCCTTGTAGCTGCAAAAGAGCCTTGGTGATGCAGCACTTACTGCTGAATTGCTAACTGCAAGGTCAACATTTCAAAACCAACAGATGGTTTCCAAGAGAAATATTAAATTTTGTTACTGAGAAGGGTTACAATCTCAGAAACCCACGGCGGCAGTTCTATCCTGTCCTATAGGGTTGCGATGACTTCGTTTTGCTTTTTGCTCCTGCTTATACGTTTGAGGATTTACTTTTTACTTCTATAAAAAAGAACTCTTGGGAAGGGTCACTAGGAAGAGACAAGCCAGACACGGTGCAGTATAGCACCAACAATACATACCATTTTCCTCTATTCCCGTAATGCTTCTTCCCCACCTGACCGCCTCCCTATCAGGACCCCAATTCTTACAAATCTGACTAGACAAGAGCATGTATACAAGTACAGATAAGAGCAAGAAGAGCGGGAATCCAGGACAGATAAAACCCACAGGAACAATAAAATGAAAGTAGCCATATTAGGAGGGTAAAGGGGAGGTGGGGGGGGGAATAAAGAGACCAAACAAAAGGATCTATCTATAACCCCTTCCCAGGAGAGGTGCATTGGAAAAGTGGGTGAAGGGAGAGAGTAGTTGGCGTATGACATGAACAAAAAATATTAAGGGTTTATGAAGAAGGGAGGAGTAGGGGGGGATGAGCTCATACCAAGGGCTCAAGTAGAAAGAAAATATTTTGAAAATTGTGATGGGTAGGTTTGTTATGCCAACATGGCCACAGAAGATTGGTGGGTCTGTTGTGACAGCACGGCCAATGAACACACGGGGTGAATTGAAGGGCAGAGACAGGAAGGGCTCAGCGATTCCCGCCCTCTCTCTTGCTTCTGGATCTTTGGACCAAAGAGCTGCCTTGTTCATCCTGTGCTTTGACCGCCAAACAATAATACCCATGAGACACCTAATCATGGATTGTGTTGCTGTGAGTTGAGGTGCCTTCAAGCCCTACTTCACCACGCTCCTTGGATATACATCTCTTGAGCTGAGGACTGTTGGACTCTGTCATCTGGCTGACTGTTGGTGACCTGCTCTGCTGTTTGCTGCCTGTGACCAGATAGCCTGAATTGCTCTAGAGGACTATTCAGCGGCCCTCAAGACTTGAAGGACTGCCAGTCTTCTAGTTGCTTCACACAAGTGAGTTGCACCAAACAATCTGTACTGCTTTATAGATAGTTAACTGTTTCTTTCTTATCTTATTTACCTTTCTCTATATATAAATATATAAAAAGAATTACTAGTGTCCTGGTTTTTATTTATCTAAGAGAACCCTGCCTGACACAAAAATGATGTTGACAGCAAATGTACAAATGTGCTTGACACAATGGATGGATGGATGGATGGACGGACAGACAGGTGGATGGATGGATCGTGATAAGAGCTGAAGAAAGAACAGGCAGAACATCTGGACAGCTTCAGGAAGCCCATATCAGAGTTTATTACTCTTTTCCAGTTTTTCTAATTTTTAATACTGATCCTTAGATCATGGTTCCTTGCCTGTCCTCCTTTCTCTGACTAACTGGAAAGTTGTCTTAGTCCCAGTCTTTAAGTAACATTGACTCCAATCTGTAAATCTGAATTATGGGCTTTCTCAATGAGAGTGCACAGCCAGCAGTTGAGTTATAATAACTAAAATGTGACATATTAGCAGTGATTTCCATGACACAAAATATTTAGTGAATGCCAATTATCTATAGTCACCTTCAAAGCATAGAGAAATCACTCTTCTGGAACATCTGCTATCTGGATATAGTGGTGAATGAACATTTAAATCTACATTGGGGTTTCCACAGGAAGCACAGCACATAACACATAAACAATATATGTGCATTGAATAAATGAATGAATGGGGGAAAGGTTAAAAAAGGACAGTTGGAATTTTGGTGGGTATTGCAATGGTTTTTTGTGTTGGGTAACATTGACATCTTAACAACATACACGTTCCATTTCATTTTCTAGGAACCTTAATGTTGAAGTGGTTAAGTGATCAACTACTAACCAAAACATGCTGTATGAAGAGAAATGTGGCAATTCGATGCATTAATAATACACCCTTGAATACTCTATGAGGCAATTCCATTACCTCAAAAGCATTTCTATAAGCTAAAATCTACTCAAAGGCAATTGCTCTTCTTCTTCTTCTTCTTCTTCTTCTTCTTCTTCTTCTTCTTCTTCTTGTTTCTGCTCCTGCTGCTACTGCTCTTCATCCACTTTCTGATTCCTTCTTCTATTTCTTTTGGAATCCTTGAGCACAGAATGCCTTTCTATTTATTTAAATTTTCTTAAAATGTTTTCATTAGTTATTTTCTAGTTTTCAGTTTACACATTTTCATATCCTCAGTTAATGAACTCATATATCTTATTAATAAAGATGATACTGAAAGATGAATTGTTTTCTTAATTTCCATATAGAATGTTCATTGTGTACTAATCTAGATTTTGTGGGAAATCTGCTTTTAAAGATTATTAGATACTTATTACTTTTATTTCTGAAATGGATTATTTAGCATGTCCATTTTCATCTGTCTGTTAGTCAAGCATTATAATGCAGTTATACATTATCCACACTTTGTACATTAGAGAACAATAGCACCAAAATCATATAACTACATATCCACTCAGCTTTAATGAGAGTAACCCCTAGGGCAAAACTTTTGTAATTCCTAGCTGTCTGAAATCCTTCTCAGAGTTGACATATACTAGCCCTGACTACCTTTCTCAGATGGAGTAGTTCTCCAAGAACTTTCCATAGATCTGTGTTTATGTGAAGAAGACATTATGAAGTCAATTCTATTACAATGGTTGTTGTATCTTCTTCCACTTTTTATTTATATGCTTGAAGTTTAATATTTCTATTAAGTGTTTCTTAGCCTTCATCTCCTTTCATTCATATGCTCTGGCAGTACTATGAGCATTCAAATAAAATAAATTAAGACGAATAAGACAAATGGGTACAGAGGTAAACAGAGTGGAGGAAGCTGATGGTGCCCCAATGCCAAATGATAAAGCATCTGTGGTCTTAAAGCCTTGAAGAAAAACGAGTGGCCATCTATCCTAGAGGAAGCAAAGTCCACATGGAATAAGCACAGCAGTTTGTGTGATCAAGTGGGGTCAAAAGGAGAAGGTATCAAGCATCAAAGAACAAGAATCACATCACTATGAATGAGGGGGAGAGCATGGTTGGGACCCGAGGCCCATTTGTGGGCAATTGGTCACCCCTTACAGGGGAATCATGGGGAGGAGGCAGGCCAGCCAAGGTGCAGTGAGGTAATAATGAAGCATACAACTTTCTTCTAGTTCCTCAAGGCTTCCTACCCCAACTCTTATGGTGCCAACTCTTCCTTATAAATCAAGCTGGACTGGAGGTACACTGGTAGAGATGGGAATTGGAAATATGGGGAACCCAGAAGACATGAACCCCTCAGGGCCATTGATGAAATTGGAGTTACCAGATGGGTGGAGAGAAGGTGGAGTAGAGAAGGGGAGCCAACTACAAGGACCTATATATAGCTGCCTTTTGGGAGGAGAGTTGAAAAATAGGATCTGGGTGCCTGAAGGATGTCCAAATTGCCATTTTAATGTAAAGGAAATCAAAGAATCCAGTTTTCCACGGGGAGATGATGATGGTTTGTGAGTCCATTCACAGTGGTAACACCCCTCAACGCCCCATACAGCAGAAATACTGCCCACTGCTTCACTGTCCTCACCCTGGTAGAGGAACCTTCGAGATTTCGAAACCACTGAGTTCCAAAGTGTATAATCCTGTGTTAGTCCGGATAGACTAGAAGAACAAATTTCAGAGACACGCATATAGGTATAAGGAAAGGGTTTATATTCAAAAGAAATGTGACACCAAGAAGGCATCCCAATCCAGTCCAGTGCAAAGTCAAAAGTTCAGTTCAATATTAACCCATATGCCCGCAATAAGTCTATAAAGCCTGCTTCCATCTCAAGAAGTCACAGGTCAGTGGGTGCAGAATTCTGGCGCTGGCAGGGGTCTCTCCATGGCTCCTGACTTCTAGGGTTCAGGTCCATCAACAGCATGCCACTCCAGCTTCAGAGGGCTCTCTTCATCAGGGCAAAGCCGTGTGGTCTCTCCCCTGGCTCCTCCAAATTCTCCGAGGCTGCATCTTGTCTCTTCCGTGATTAAGTGTCTCTAAAACTAACTCCCAACAACTGGGGAAGATAGCTTCTCATCTTCACAAGGGAAATATCGCGAGATTTCCCTGGAGTCTCAGGTGAAAGCCATGCCCACATAGAGGCCTCATAGGCTACTCAATAGCTTTCTCCTGATTAACAGACCAGACTCCACCTCTGCATTTCAATTATAAAATTAACATAAGCACATGACTGCCATAAATCCTAAAGGAAGGATATGTCAAGGAACAATATGTTCATACTCTGGTATTTTTGTTTATTAAAGGTTGCTATGATTTTGTACACATTTCTACTCACTCTCATAAAATTGCATAAAATAATCAATATCTTAAACTTGTAAACAATAGTGCTGCTGCTTTATAAAAGTATATGTATGTATATAATAAATGTATTTGTATTATATATATAAAGATTGAAGCTCTGTCCAAATTAATTTTTTTTAGTGTCAAGTTCTTTGAATTTCAATCTTTGTAACTGTGAATTGCAAAAGTAAAACCTGCTGCTGCATTGACTCTGCACAGACTGATCCTATAGGACAGAGTAAACCCCCTCCTAGGGTCCCCAGGCTGCTGTCCTTAGGGAAACAGAAGACCACGCCTTTCCACGACACTGCGTGTGGCAAGCTGGAGCCCCTGAGCTTTCAGAAAGAAGTTTCACACTTGGCCAGTGCGTCCGGGGTTCTCCTTGAGTGGGCAAATATACCAACAAGTCAGCGTGTGTGCACACACATACATCCCCCCCACACACACACACACAAGCAAACAAAGTAAAAAGACCTGAAACTTCCATATATTATAGGAACAGTACCAAAAATACCCTGCAAACTTAGATGCTTACTTTTATTGGATACAGTTTTCTGTTTTGTTTTGTTTAAGGTGTTTTGTTTTGTTTTTTTGCGGGGTGGGGGGGTGTCGGGTAAGAATGAAAACACCATCATATTAAAAACTGAATGAGCTCACAGGCATTTTTTGGAATTAGATGCTGATTTTAATAATAAGTGGACTTTCCAAGCATTTTCTAGATATATGACAGGAATGAAATATTCCTTTTAATGTCAGGAATACTCCACCATTCAAACGGAAATAGTCCCTTCCTTGACTTTCAGTTTCTTAAGATCACGTTGTTGGCTCAGGTTTCATGATTATCCTGATGGCTGCTTGCCAGATGACCGATATTGCAAACCTGTGTCTATCAGCAAAGGTAGCATTTGCTGGCATGAGCCTCTAAAGCACTTAATTTAATTAGAGGAGACTTCCATTGTTGAAACTGCTGATCACAGTGTTTTTGACTGAGCTGCGGAAAATCTAATTTATTAGACCTTTGAAACTGTGCTATGCAATTGTTATTGTGGTGTCTCACAGCAACTGCAATGCTTTGAATATAAATACTTATCCCAGGAAATGCTGTGCTTCAGAGAGCCATCCTGTGCTTACTGGCGATGCACCAGATATTTTTATTCGGAGCCATGCACCCTATTATGCTCTTGGTTAGTGTTTCCCTGCAACTTAGAAGACAACGGCATGTTAGTGCCTCTTGGAGAAATTTGAGGTTGTGATGGTAGGAGTGAATTGAGCTTAGAGAGACATATTTTGTTTTACTTGTGCTTATTGTGCAAAACTGAACCTTTCAATTCATTCCATCAGGTTTGTAAACAAGAAAACAGACTGGCTTTTCTATGGAGCAATATGCTATACATGAATCTGCTTTTGAAATTCTAAAAGAAGCTTTGAGATATTTAAGAATAAAAATAAATTATTTTTTCTTGAGCAACTTCTGAGTGGGTGATTTAAAATGATAAGGAAATACAATGAGAGCCATTGCGTTTTTTTGCAAAAGAAAGTTTGTCAAAACAGAAAGACTAGCATTGATAAATACATCTGCTATGAATGTGGAATGTTGGTAAATAAAATATGAAATAGTATGTGGGATATATTTGGCTATGATAAAAGGAATAATCTTACTATTTCATGCTAAATGTTATGCTTATTATTTTATGTGTTTTATGTTAGTCACAAGAAAAGAATAAAATTACATCTATTTTTATGATATCTTATAGCCATATTTTATGATAGGTTATATATTTTCAGTTCCTTCTTTGATAGCAATTAATAGTATTTGATTTCAAATCTTGATTTTCTTTGCATTAGGCAATAAATATAAATACTGCATGATATAAATCAATATAAATGCTAACATTTGGGGAATTGAATAAGAATTTTCACTGATATGAGGCAACCGAGAAGCATCTCCGCTCATTCACATTTATGCAGAACCCAGATTATATGTCAGGTTTTATGTGAGTTGTCTTTCATGACTTTGTTTCCTTGTTGAAAACATCATACCTGCTTACTTTCTATTCTCCTATCCATCATCTGAAAAATGTAGAACAAGTGTGAAGTAGAAAACAAAGAAACAGAAACACATTGCTATAGACCTATAGAACAACAGGGTAGAATTGCACCCGTGACTTTCCAAGACTATAAAGATTCACAGGAGCAGAAAATCTCATCTTTCTCATAAAGGCTTAAAAGTAAACAAGCAAGCATCTAGCTCAGAAGTAACAAAGTCCACGTGGAAGAAGCATAACAGTCTGTGTGTCCACGAGGTGTCAAAGAGATCTATTATCAGGCATCAAAGAACTAGAAATAATATCATTATGTGCCCACCTTCCTGATAAGATTGCTGAAGTCAAATGTGCGCATAAGGAAATGTGGTGAAGAAAGCTGATGGTGCCTGGCTATCAAAAGATAAAATATCTCGGGTATTAAGTGCTTGAAGGTAAACAAGTGACCATCTAGCTCAGAAGCAACAAAGCCCATATGGAATAAGCACACCAGCCTGTGTGACAGTGGACAGAGTATGATATGATAAAATAATAATAATTTAAAAATTATCAAGGGTTCATGAAAGAGAGGACAAGAGAGGGAGGGGAAACATGAGGAGGTAGTATCAAGGACTTAAGTAAAAAGAAAATGTTTTAAGAATGATGATGGAAACAAATGTACAAATGTGCTTTGCATACAATGAACGTATGTATGGATTGTGATCAGAGCAGTATGAGCCACCAATAGAATGATTAAAAAAAAAGAATCTTGGGTGAAGAGAGATGTCAGTCAATATAAGAATTGATAAAATAAAAATTATAAATTATTAAGGGTTTGTGAGGGGGTGTGGGAAAAGAGGGGGGGGAAGAGGAGCCCATACCAAGGGCTCAAGTAGAAAGCAAATGTTTTGAGAATCATGATGGCCAGAAATGTACAAATGAGTTTGACCCAAAGGGTGTATGTTTGGATTGTGACGAGAGTTGTAGGAGCCTTCAATAAAATGATTTTAAAAAGAAGTGACAGGTGGTTTCACATTGCTGACCTGAAGATCTTAGTGACCACTACCTAACCACAGGAAAGCAGGGCTCCCCCCAAGGCTATAAACATACAAGCAGTGACTTTTTCCCACTAATGCACAGGTTGCCTTGGAGCCAGCCCGTGTGGCAGTGCTGCATCAAAAAAGGCTGGTGATAGGGAACAAACGTTACAAACGTCACAGCACTTTCAGAAGCAGTTCTACCTCACACACATTGAGTCTCCATTCATTGGTTAGACGCAACAGTAGCAACTTGGTCATTTTGCTTTAATTTATCTATATGTACTCTTAAGATACTTTTTAGAATGCTTGTGAAGGAAATATGAGGTGGAAAGCAAAGTAAAACTTTGACTTAAATTCATAATTGCTTCATGGGTTGCTATTGCAGAAATAAAAGTTAAAATTTGTCACTAAGAGTAATTTGACTCTAAAAATAAAATATTTTATTATTATGGTTGTTTTTAACTATTACTATTAATATACTTAGAAATACATGTTACTTTCTATTAATGTGGAAGAAAATGAAAATCTTTATATGTAGTAACCGGTTATTTTTTATTCCATAGTCACAATATGAAAAGTTTCAAGGAAGAGCAATGGAGTCGTTTACACCAGTAGTTTTAAATTTCAATGTGCATGCACTTTAATTTGGGATGTTACTAAATTCATACTGGGTGAGGCTCAGCTCCTTCATTTTGAATAAGTCCTGAGTTAAAATAAACTTTAAAATATAAATAAATATAGATAAATAAAATTACTTCTTCCTGTCCCCAGTCTGTACTTAAGTGATGGGATTTTAAACTATTTTGAAAAAATTATTTCTATTTTAGAACAATGGGGAACAAGTTATCTAGGCAGAGCAGTGACATGATCTCATTTCTATTTTTAAAATATTGCTACATGTGTTCTAGTGTGGCAAGTTAATTAGATTAAAATCAAAACAAACACAAATTTACTAATTTTTGAAATGAAACTAAGTTGACTTGCAATAATTCTCTGTTGTCAAATCAGTACTTTAATATCATAAAACCATTTCCACTTCATGTATCATGAAGACTATGTTTCCCTTTGATTTATACCTCAGTAGTAAAATGAAAAATAAATGTGAAAAATGCTTTTAAATGGAGAAGAAATCAAAACAAAACAACCTTTTACTAAGTGAATGGATTGCTTATATCAGAAAATATATTGACATAGGCCATTGGATTCTTAGTAAAAAAGAAAAAAATAATCTAATTCATGGTATATGCCTGCAGTTTTGAGCAATGTTTTGTTCTAATATGCATGTGGTCACTATGAGTCAGAATCGGCTCAATAACATTCAAGAACAAAGCAGTTATAGAATAAAATCAGCATGACACAGGGATCACACTCGAGTGACAAAGATGCAGCAATATTCTGAGACATGCATAACCACGTGGCATAAACATATCTGTCAATGGTGGTGTCTTTCACTGATAAAGATATTGCCAAGGAAACATATACTATTGGTGAAACAAAAACCAAATGTGAAATAATTCAATGACAACATTATTTTTTTTAATTTTGATGACTTTTTTTAGTGATCAAAGATATACTGAAGTCAACAGGAAAATAGTAAAAATGAAGACTTTGATGAAATTATAGAGACACATATTTCCTAAATTGGACAGTGGTGATAGAATTGGTGTAGTGTAACCTGTTTCTTGGGGTTAACAAAGTTTTTCAGTTCCCTGCTAGGCAGTAGCACACACCACAACTGAGACCACCTTGGCTCAGGAAACTGCAGATGATGTAGGATCATAAAAGGGTTTTAAGAAAGACAACAAAACAGTACAGTGAATGGAGAAAAGAAAACAAAGCTCACACTCAGCATCCTAAACACAGCTACTGTGAAATTGTATTTTGATAATTAACAGAAGAGGACTATCATTCTCTAGTAAAACTTACTTAATGTAAGGGATTCTGAAGGCGTTGTACTTGGGTGCTAGCAAGCACAGTGTACAGACATTGGATAATTCATTTAGCTTTCTGGTAAATATGGTACAGTGATTTTGGCAGGAAGAGGTTTGCAAGAGACCACCAAGTCCAGGATGTTGCGATTTTGTGAGAATTTTTTATGAGAAATATGGAATCATTGAATAATGAAGATGAATGTGAAAAGTAACACTGAGATAGGTGATGATAGAGAAAAGGAAGATGGTACCAAAAGGTCGGTAATGGATACCATTAAAATATAACAACAACAACAACAACAACAATAACAACAAAACAAACACTGCCACCTTGTCTATGACAATTCATAGTGACTCTGTATTGAGTTTCCTGGTCTGCAAATCTCTCCTGGAGCAGAAAGCCCCATTGCTTACTAGAACAAAGCAGCTGTGGCGATTTAACCACAGATCTTGCAGTTAGCAGTTCAATAATTACCTGACAGCTCCCTCAGAGTTCCTCCAGGCCAGTTGTTCTCCACCTTTCTCATGCCGCGACCCTTTCGTATGTACCTCATACTGAGGTGACCTCCCTACAACCAGAAAATTATTTCTGATGCTACTTCATAGCTGTAATTTTGTGACTGTTATAAATTGCCCTGTAAATATCTGATAGGCAGGATGTATTTTCATTGTTATACATTGCACATAATCAAAGCAATGTGATTAATCACAAAACAATATGACATCATATATTATGAAATATTTATTTCTAATTACAAAAAAATTAAAATTTGTCTGGAAGTATGGTGCAGCATGGGTACATGTATGAAGCTGTATTTGCATGTGGATGAACCCACCTGGAGACAGATAGAAGAGCAGTGCCTCTGGGCCTAAGATTATCAGAAACTTGTGTTTTTTAAGTCTTAGGCAACCACAGAGGTTGAGAACCACTGCTCTAGCTGATAGCTGTAGAAGAAAATAAGTCTTTCATTTGAGCTTCATGACGTTCTCAGTTTTAGATAATAGTGATGGAATAATTGCATTAAGGCTAGGTTTGCACGGCTGATAATCTTAAGTGCTATTAGTATGTTATAGATGTCTAAAAGGTAAATTGGAAGAAATTATGTGACATATTTACAACAATGGCAAGAAAGGAAGAGAGAAAGAGAATTGCTGCTGAGGCTACTTATATTCAGCCAAACACCACATGGAATATGGCTTCTCTGTGTGGAGGTGAGGTCCGGGTTTCGTTCATTATCTAATTGATGGCTCTGATAAAGTGTTTATTGCTTCTCTTCTACCACTGACTATGTGGTGTCAAGGATCCTAAAAGCTTGCAAGCAGATAATTTAAGCACACTAAATGGTCTCTACTTTACAGACAATACTTAGCACTCATTGTCAGAAAGGATCTTGCTAAATCCATCATGGAATACACTTTTACCTGTGGTTGAATTATATGTATATGCCTTCAAGGACTTTAATCAATACAACTATTATTCAGCTTTACATACCAACCACAAGAGCCAGTGATGAGGAAATTTGAAGTATTCCTATAAGGACTTCAGTTGGGCATTGATCAAGTAGGCGATCAAGATGTATTGATAGCAATTGGTGTTTGGAAAACAAAAATTGGAAACAAACAGGAAAGATCAGTAGTTGAAAAATATGGACTTGGCGATAGAAATGAAGCTGGAGGTCCCATGACAGAATACTGCAAACCAACAACTCATTCATAACACATGCCTTTTTACAACATAAAATGCGACAATACACATGGAATTGCCCAGATGGAATTCCCAGAAATCAAATCGATCTCATCTGTGGGAAGCCACCATGAAGAAGCTCAGTATCAGCAGACAAACTCAGACCAAGGGCTAACTGTGAAACAGACTTTCAGTTGTTCATATATGTGTTCAGGAAAAAATCTGAAGTAAAAAGAAATCCATAAGACTCAAAATGTCACCTTGTGTCTCTCCTACTTCAATTTCATGGACATCTCAAAAACTGATTTATTGCTTTGAATGAACATTAATGACAGAAGACCTGATGAGCTCTGGAAGAACATAAATACCACCATTCATGAAGAAAGCAAAAAGTCACTAAAAAGAGAAGAAAGGAAAAATCAAAGTGTATGTCAGAAGAGATTCTGAACTTATTCTTAATAACAGAGTAGCTAAAGTAATAGAAAGAAAGGATAAAGTCAAGGATCTGAGCAGAAAATTTCTTGGGACAACAAGTGAAGACAAAGCCATACACTACAAGGAAATGCTCAAGCACCTAGAAAGGGAAAACCACAAAGGAAGACCATGTTGAGCATATCCAAAACTGAAAAAAAACCTCAAAAGTAATTCCATCCTTAATTTGCAATTTTGAAAAGCTCTATATATGAATGATGCTGAAAGCATAAAAATAAGATGAAACAAATACACAGTCACAATATCAAAAGTAACCAGTGGACACTCTCCCATTTCAAAAGGTGGCAATAGCCATTGGGAATGCAGAAAGGATTTCAAACTGCAATGAATATATTAGTTAAAAACAATCCTTCAAGAATTTATGGGATACCAATTTAAATCTTTCAGCAAGCTGAAGAAGCACTGGAAGCACTGCAGTTTATACATGTATGGATGTATTTAAAATAAATATATACTGTTTAAACAAGTCTCTGTGACCAGTGAATGATTGTACACAAATTCTGTCAGTAATACACTCCTTTTAGTTTCATTTGGTTTTAGCTTTTTAGAAGTTGTTGGGTAAGTTCTGATTCATGTCACTCATTTCAAAACCAAAGAAACACTGCCAAGCCTTATGTCATCTCTTGTGCTTGGCTGCACCTTTGCAGTCACTGGGTGAATCCACCTCATTGAACGTCTTCCATTCTCTTAGTGGCCCTCCCCTTTACCAAGCATCATGTTCTTCTCCAGTGACTAGTTCTTACTGATAGCCCAAAGTACTTCACTAAATGTCTCCTCATTCTTCTAAGGAGCGATCTGTCTATACTTCTTCTGAGACAGCTGAGATTGCTCTTTCCCAACACAATAATTAAATTGCATCAAATCTTCAGTCTTTCTTCCTCATTGTTCAACCTTTACATGTATATGACGTGCTTAAAAATAGTATTAGGTTTCCTTAAAAATATTTTGAATGTCCAAAACTTCTCAGATTATCTCTTTGGATTGTTCAATGCAATGCAGAGAATTCAGTTCAGAAGTGTATGGAAAAATATATATGCTTGAATTCTCTGAAGGGGGTGGAATGTTACATAATTTCATGTCAACACAATATATAAAAATGTAGAGCCAGTGTTTAGACTGTCAATCAAGTCACAGCCTGATTATACCTCCTTGTAGGTGTGGACTTCTCATAAGAAGTACCCTGGGAACCTCCCCTCTCTGCCTCACCTACATATTGGCAAACCATGCTAAGATAAGTGTTCTCCTTGTGTTGTAGCCATGGTCATTGGATCCACATAATTCTGCACACACTGCATCTTTAATGCATTCTGCATCATTGCATATGGCTGCATATGTTGAAAGAAGCCTTTGTGGACAAGTATTGGACTTAGGGACTTGATCTGGAATGGGCTGGGATGTTAGTTTGATAAATAATTACTTTGTGATATAAAACTCTTTCTTACACATATATTAGTGTCTCTAGATTTATTTTTCTAGTCAACATAGCCTAACACAGTAATAGATAGATACAAGTAGATGTTGGATAGCTAGATAGAGATAGATAGATGATAGAGATGATAGACGATAGATGATAGATAGATAGATAGATAGATAGATAGATATTCTGAAAGGGTACAGGATAATCCAGAGGGAAGGGTTGCTATGAAGGAATTTTAAGACACTTGAAATGTACATTGGTATGTTAAAAGGTTGAGACGCTGAGAAATTTGCACTGAAGTTTCTTCATCATGACAGTATACTTGTTAATTCTTTGAAGGTAGCAAATATTGTCCTATGAGAATTTTGCTGAAAAACCTAACCTTATTCAAACTACAGTCTTGATCTTGCCCCTTCAAATTTCCTTTTGTGCCTACAACTTAAAGAACATTCCAAAGAAACAGGACAGTAGACCCTAAAGGATGTCCAAACTGCTGTCTGGGCTTGATGTTAATCAAAGGATGCAGAAGTCTTTGGGAAAGAGATACCATGTTGGAAACACAGCTTTGAAAATTGTATAGAGTTAGATGAAGAATATATCACAAAACAATAGCTTCCTCACATTTTATTTAATAAAGGTTTCTATGATTTTGCTTTTATAATTTGCCCATATATATATTTGCCTGATAAGTGAAGCTTTCCATTATTTCAATTTTAATTTAAACAACATTTAATAGTGTCAGTCTATGATAATAATCAAATAAAAATAATTTCATCGATCTGGATTATTATAACATTTATTTGGAAGTTGACCTTTCAGCATAGTTAAATGTCAAGATGCTATTTATTTTAAGTGACTATTGAGAATTGCAGTAAAAGTTTCTTCTATTCTGTGGAGCTGGGATTCAGAATGTTTTCAGATCACTACAAGTGCCTTTTTATCAATTCTCATCATTATGAGCCTTAGATCATTTAAAACTTATACTACTCAGTCAATAGGAAAGTTATCAGGACCCTGCTGTGCAAAAATTGATAACATTCATTGATCAATGATGTAAGAACTGAATCTACAACTTGTTTATTTGCTTACCTGCACTTCACTGACATTTTGATTCATATGCCTGGCAGTGTCTGTAAGACATCACATGACTGCTGGAAAATAATCAAACTACTTTAATACTCTAATGCTATCTACTTTTTACCATATCATCTGACTTTTTATGCTTATCTTGGAATTAAAAACCATCTTAGTACTTTTCCTGGAATATGTGCATCAGAATGCTGTGAGGACTTCTTTGAGATTTTTCCTTTGTGTGATATAACTAGCTCATCCTATACATATTTCAAATAGATACATTTTTGTGATATATTTTTGTGGAGGGAAATTTGCAGTAGATTCTAATTGCATTTCAATTCACAAAATAAAAGAAATAAAATGACATAAGAAAGATGTTTTTATTACCTTGTGCTGATATATCAAGTGTTGTGAATTGATGCCTTTAAATAATAGAAATTACTTTTTAAAAAAAAGTGGTTTCTCATTGGAACTGAGGGGTAATAAGTGCCTTTTTCAGCTACGGTAGTCAATGATTCCATAACATTTTGTATTTCATCTCATGACATATATCTTCCCCAGTGTGTGCACAACACTGTGTCTAATCTAATATTTTTAAGATAAGAAGTGATTAGGCTTAGGGAATACCATATATTGATGACAACCTCGTTGGCATAACAAAGAAGGCTCATTTAACCCCAAAATGAGACTAAATTCATAGCTAAAGGGGTTAGGATTCCAGTAAATATTTTGAGAACACAGCTCATTTAATAGCAGAGCTTTCTAAGAGGACTTAAAATCAAAAATAAACTGGGTGCAGTGCTAAGATGTCCTGGTGGAGTTAGCAGTTAAGTGTTGGATTGCCAACTTAAAGGCCAACAGTTCAAATCTCCCCTTGCTATTTCACAATTGAATGAAGAGATTGAGCTTATGAAGATTTATAGTCTCTGGAACTAAAAGGAGCATTCTACTATGTCCTACCACAGGTTATGAATTAGAAATGACTCCACAGCAGTGGATTTTGAGGATATAATACACAGATCTTGATTTTTTAAAATATATTTCTAATTAGAAATATGGTGGTTTGTGTATCTGACTCCATAATTCTTACCCAAATAAAGGACACATGACATATTTTGTCTCTAATATAATGCAAACCTTTAGTTGAGAGACTAATGACCTCATCTCTGGTTAGAATTACTGTTAACAATTTTCTTTTATCAATACTTCTGCTACTCATATTTGGTCATGCTTTCCTGTTTTATGAATTTTGCCTGAACTCATTAAAAATTATTTCCTGCTATATTTTTACCAATTAACGCAGCAATTAGATTTTTTGGATATATAATCCCTTATAGTTTAAATTCCCTATGCCAAAGCACAAATAATTGTTAGCATCCCAAAGTAAGATAATCCAACAGAATGTGGAAAAACATCAAACACTATCATTATTATAAAATTAAAGTTTTGCTGAAAATAATGAAAAATTACTGCAACAGTACATTCATAGAAATTTCCACAAATTCAAGCCAGATTCAAAATGAACAATAGCATTGTGTCAGTGCGGGTAGACAAGAGGAACAAATTTTAGAGACACGCAGATGGATATAAGGAATGGGTTTATATTCAAGAGGAACAGGACATTGAGAAAACATCCCAGCCCAGTCCAGCTCAAAGTCACAAGTCCGATATTAACCCACATGTCCAAAATCAGTCCATAAAGTCTCCTTCTGACTCAGTGGGTACAGAATCCTGGCACCGACAGGGGTCTCCCCATAGCTCCTTGCTTCCAGGGCTCAGGATCCATCAACAGCCTCCCGTGGTGGCAGAAGCAACTCACCGTTTGCAGAGGCCTCCATGTGGCTCCCTCAGCCTCAGAGGTCCGACTCCATCAGGGCAAAGCCGTGTGGTCTCTCCACCGGCTACTCCAGCCTCCCAGACGCTGTCATTCTGTGTTGCCTGTGGTTAATCATCTCTCAAACTAACTCCCAACAACTGGGGAAGATAGCTTCTCATCTTCATGAGGGAAACATCGTGAGATTTCCCTGGAGTCTCAGGTGAAAGCCATGCCCACATAGAGGCCTCATCAGCTACTCAATGGCTATCTCCAGGTTAGCAGGCTAGACTCCACTCCTACATTTCAATCATAAAATTAACATAAACACATGACTGCCACAAGCATAGAGGATGTTACATGATTTTTGTCTGAGTGGGAAACACACAAAAAGTTTACCTTTGTTTTATTGACTATCTAAAAGTACTCAACTGTGTCTACCATAATGAATTAAGCAGAATGTTTTAAAGACTATTTCAGCACACTCTATTGTCCCATTAAAGAACTTGCACAAAGGCCAAGAATCTATCATTGAATAGAGCAAAATACTTACAAATTTAAAATCAAATAACCTTTCTTCAGGCTTGTATTACTTCACAATTTTTGGAAATCATTTTAATGGGGGCTCATACAACTCTCATCATGATCAATACATACATCAATTGTATGCAGACCACATCCACACATTTGTTGCCATCATCTTTCTTGAAACATTCCTCCTTCATGATTTTGATTCAAGGTTTACATTCCGTAAACCATGTGAGAAGTTTTATGAACTAAGAGCAACATTAAGTTTGAAGGAAAACTCATTAATAGTCTTTAAAATGCAGATGATACAACTTCACTTGCTGAAAGTGAAGAGGACTTCAAATAGTTACTGAAAACGATACAAGCCTGCAATTTCCAGTAGGGATTATATACTTAAACATAAAAACAAAAGAAAAATACATATTTACATCTGGGCCAAGAAGCCGCATTGGTATAAACAAAGCATATATTAATGCTGCCAAGGAGTTTCATTTACTTGAATTCATAGTGAGTGTCTGTGAAAACAATATTCAAGAAATAAAGGATATACTGTAAAGGGCAAGTCTACTGAAATAACCTATTGAAAATACTAAAAAAAATAGTGATATGACTTTGAAGACCAAGATATGTCTGCCCCATGTGACAGTCTTCCAAATGTATCATATATGTGTTGAAGGCAGACAAAGAAAATGGAAGATAAAAATAATTTATGTCTTTGAAATAGTGTTGACATCGAATACCGACTATATCATGAATTGTCAGAACAAACAAATCCCTTTGGGAGAAGTGTATCAGGAATGCTCTTTGCAAGGATGAATGGTGAGACTTTATTTCATGAATTTCAAACATGTCATCAGGAGGGATCCTTCCCTGGTGAAGAGTATCGAGTTCAGTAAAGCAGAACATTAGTGAAAAAGAGGAAGACCAGTAAGAAGACAGAAACGCAATTGAGGACTAAAAAATGTGCAGTGAGGATGTCAGAGCACTAGGTTGTGTTTCATTTTGTTGTACACACTGAAATCCACTTATGGCACCAGTAGTAGTTACATAATTACATGTCAACTTGATAGATAAAACGTAGGGATGAATTCTAGCCTGTCAATCAGGTCACAGTTTGATGGTGACTCCTTGTAGGCATTGGTTCTCATAAGGAAGACACAGGGAACTTCCCCATTCTCTCTGCCTTCACCCTCATCCTATCAAATCCTTCTTCAATCTGTCAGACCTGCGATCTGGAGATGTGTCCACCACCATTGCATCCACCAGACTTTGCACCCACAAGCCTGATATTTCTGCATTCTCCATCATTATTTAAGTGTTAGTCTATATGGATTAGAGAAACAAATTCATGAACACTCATATGTGTATAAAAATAGTTTATACACAAGAAAAATTTGATATTAAGAAAAACTCCTAGCTCAGCTCAGATCAAGTCCATAAATCCATTATTAACTTACGTGTCCCCAAGCTGTCTATAAAGCATTCTTCAGACTCATGAAGCATGTGCAAAGACACTGAATGCAGGAAGAAAGATCACAGGCCAGAGAGTGAAAAGTCTTATGAGTACAGTCTATCTTTAGCATATTGATTCAGTTCTGAACATTGCAACACTAATGAGAGTTTGAGCTAAAATTTTCCATTTAAGTTATGTGAACTTGGCTATTTATTTTGTGTGTCTACATTTCCACTTCTGTAAAATGATGATATTAGTAAAAATGACTACCTCTCTTCACATCTACATATAACCTCCTCTCTGGGGCACAGACAATAGGGAAGTGAGTGAAGGGACACATTGGACAGTGTACAATTTGAAAAAATTAATGAAAATTTGTAATTTATTAGGGGTTCATGGAGGAGGGGGGAGGAAAGGGAAAGATATGGAGCTGTTACTGGGGGCCTAAGTGGAGGGAGAATGTTTTGAGAGCGATGATGGCAAAAAGTGTGCAAATGTGGCCTACATACAATTGATGTATTAATGGATCATGATAGAAGTTGTATGAGCCCCCCCATAAAATGATCCATAAAAAGGAGGGAGGGAGAAGGAGCTTCTTCAAGGGTTCAAGTGGAAAATATTTGGAAATGAATATGGCAATATGTGTACAAATATGCTTGATACAAATGGTGTATTGAATGTTATAAAAGCTGTACGAGCCCACAATAAAATCATTGGAAAAATACCTGCCTCATAGGATGGGTATGGTGATTAAATAAGTGAATACTTGCAAAGTTTAACATTTAATATGAACTTTACAAATGTTTATATCATGAATGCCTTTATGATTAAATATTAGTAGATGATTATTATTTAGTTTAGATATTTTACTAATGATATTTACATACGAGTACACTATACATACCACTAATCTTTTCATGTACTTATTTTCTCATGTACAATATATTTTACTATAACTGTACATTATTTTCACACAGAATTGGTTTTATCTGTGTCTATTCTCAAGTTGTTAATGGTTTTCTTAAGTTACTCAATAAATATTTTTCAGGTATAAATCTCTCATAGAGTTATTTCAAGGACAATCGAGAATATAGGCAAACACTTTCCAGAGTGCTGAGCACACAATAATGCTCAATAATTTGTAGCTTGCCACACTAATTACTATTCCTGCTTGGATAACACATGCTAGATCCTCTTACATATTTATTTCTGACAACTTTTGGACAGCAACATGAATGATAAGAAATTTTCTTAAGTAGGCAAAAACATTTAATTCTAAGTCTTTAGAAAAGCTATCTTCAGTTAGTTAAAATAAAGATAGTTCTCCATTGGACAATTTTACTAAAATTAAACACTAGCTACCAGTATGTATCAGAAAAATAAAGTGATTCAGGACTTTTAAATAGCTGAAATTGAAAATAAAGCTTAAACATACACATTTAATGACTGTAGATATATTTTATTAACTAGCTGAAGATAGATTATTTTACAAGAAGACAAATAATAAATACAAAAAGAATAATGCTAAATATCACAAGTTTTTCACATGCAATAGCAACAAAAAACATTTCAAAATGCTGTCTTGATTTAAATGGAAATCTCTATGGGCAAAACACTCAATGAGGCCTATTTTTTCCTTCCGTTAGAAATATATATTTTATGAAACGTGTTTTCCTTTGTAAAATGGTAAGTTGGCAGGATCTTTTAAAATTATGTGTATGAATCTCTATAGGTACCATAAAACATAGCATTATTGAGGGCTTTCTTTATTCATTGTATGAAATATAACAAGTTGGTTTTCAGTAGATATAATACTTTAAAATATATAAAGTATTTTCTAGATTTTAATCATGAGTTATATATATGCGTGTGTGTATACATACATATATATTGCAGCAAAACTCATTGCCATTGAGTCGATGCCAACTCAAAGCTACCCAATAGGGCAAGGGAGACGTGGCCCTGAAGGTTTCCTACACAGTAACTCTTTATAGGAGTAGAAAGCTCTGTTTCAAGGCTTCAGAGTGGGTGATGTTTTCAAACTGCTCACCTTGAAGCTACAGCGCAACATCTATTCACCATGCCACCAGTGCTCCTGGCATGCATCACAGATTGTGAACATTCACCGTGCAGCTCTGGAGAAACTACTGTGATTCAAAATGTGTTTGACTTCTATGGAAAAAAAAAATGATCCTAGAAGTAGTTGTAGTTGTATTAGTCAGACATTATTCTAGAGTTCACCTTCCATGTAGTAAGTCCTAGAAATCCTTCCAAGGTTAGAAATGAGGGCAATAGGATAATCTGTTTTATTTATATCCCATCTCTGACAGATCATTGTTTTTGGTCTCCTATGTCAAATTTCCTCCAAAGTGTTGTGACATAGATATTCATTAGTTTTGTGAATTTTAAAAGCATGTGTGCTTATTTGGTCTCCTCCCTCCATGTCGAGTAACACCAATTTAAAATTTTTAATATTTAAAAATTACCAGACATGATGCAACTATTAATTGCTTTATAATTCTATATACCATAATGTTTTTATAACTTCCTTAAAAAGATGAACTTCAGAAAATATTATTTTGCTATAGATTGATAACATTGTATTATATGTTTAAGAAAAAAAATCAAGGCCAAGCATTGATTCAATTCTGATTCATGACTTATACTTTTAAGGTAATTATATTCACTTCATTTTATCTTTGAAGAATAATCACACTATGAAGGACTTTTCACTTTACTAACTATTCTTTGGATATTTATTTTGGGATGCTGTAACAATGTGTTCCCTAAAGTAGATGCTTAATATGAATGATTATTTTTAATAACCCATAAGTTCATGGGACCATCAGTGAAATATTTATATTTATTTATATTATTAGATTGAATAGGAAGATCAAAGCCCTCTTGTGGCACAATGCGTAAGTGCTGAAGTGTAAGCTGGAAGATCAGTGACTGGCATCAAACCGCCATTCTAGAAAGAGAAACTGCCAGTATGAGTCAGTATAGAAACTCTTTCGCTTGTGCCCAGGACTAGGCATTGAGTGGATTCGACAGTAATGGTCATTGGAAAACCTAGATCTTATTCTGTAACTACCACCACAAAATTTCAGAAAGAAATTTTGAAGCTAGAGTTTTAAAAAAAATGCATATTTCTTTCCTACATTTTTTCCATTAGGTTTCATTGGTATATTATTTACACATCATGGTTGACTCACATCAAGAAGAGTTATACACTCACCACCACAATCAGTTTTAGATTATTTTCCGCATTCTTATCATCATCATTACCTCTCCGGTTCCCCACCATCTCTCATACTATATCTCCAAGGAACTATTAATTGAGTAACTCTCCTTAATGATTTACCTATATGGATTTCATATAACATTCACATTACAGAAAAACATTTTCAAAGCTTAACAACAATGACAAACTTGTGCTTGTACATCCTCTTTGAAATGATGATGCAGATTCTATCGATTGCCTCATAAATTAACTAATGTATTGATACCAAAGACACAATTGTAAAGGGGACTGACACAAATACTGCATTTGTTTTAAAAGCACACTTATTTTCTTACAGATCAGGCTCCTGACTTGTAAAGACAGAGTGGTCTGTAGATAATAATACAATAATAGATGTTTTTTGGAAACTTTTCAATAGGGACATAAAAGTTTTTACCATTATTTTTAGGGTGACCTTTTTTATGTGTTTTTTAAATTGTCACGATATTCTAAGAACATGGAATCTTTTCATGTATGCACACTGATTAATCTGAAAAATCAATTCAAGGTAAAATGCTAATGAATGAGTGTCATATCTTGCACTTCTCCCATTTGCATTTTAGCAAGGATTTAAAAAATATTAACTTTTGTGTACTACAGAAAAAATCATTTTTAAAAGTAATCTTGTGGCGGACTTTAAATAACAAAATACATATAGCAATCTTTCAAGCATATACCATTTTGCTACAAAAGTTTATAAAATACTACTATCTAACATGTACATTTCATTAGCACTTCTCAGTCTTTCTTCAATAATTTAGCATTCTTCCTACTCATGCAAACCTTCATTCACTCATAAAAATGCTTATACAGAATCTGAGTGTATCTTCCTAACAGAATAATGCTTTGTCGGTATCATATCTGCCCATGCCTCCACACTGAGATGCAGATCCTTTCCTTTTGCAGGATGATTCATCACTGAGAGGCTGGACTAGCACTTCTCTACAATCCAACGTTGTATTGTTGGCATTAAACGAGTTGTAATAAAGAGCAGGCACTATAAAATTTCACTTCTACCACCAAATTCAATATCATAACATTTTTTCACTTTAGGTTTATTAGTACCTTTGGAGAATCCTGTTTTTCAGAAAATGAATGAACATTTTGCCGAATGTGTATATATTCAAACAATATTTATCTATATCAAATGCATGATGACCATTGTTAAGAATTCAGAGGAATACACATCAAATTTAAAAGCTAATTGAAAATGATGCTTAAGCATTAAGAATTATTTTCAAGAAATAGTTGAAGTACACTGTTAGTCAAGTGCAGTTTATGCTGTCTATAACATTATTTTAATAATAAGATTGCACATTTTCCTTTAAATATTACTGAAATTTTAGAAATTGTACCAATTTTGAGGAAAACTTGATGTCTATATTTAGTTTCAATGTTATTGACAATACATAGAGCAATACATAGAAAGAAAAACTGAAATAACTAATTTATATGATGATGTATTTTGAGGAGATGGAAATTACATAATATGGTGTTACTTTTGAATATTTGAATGTTGCTAAACATTTTGCAAAATATCTTTTTATGAAGATGCTATTAAGGACATCTTTCTGAATATTTCAGACCAGCTTTAATTATATTTTAAGATAAATTCATTAAAGCTGGAGGCTTGCATATACAACCTATGCCCAGTTATGATACTGAATATTGGGTCCAGGTCTTATAGTAGATGCTGGGCTTATCATATAGCTATTGCTGTTTTGTGTGCGCAGTCAGTTTTGGCTCTTTGTGACTATATATACCACGGAACAAAACAAGACTTGGTGCTGTGTCATCCTCATCATTGTGGTTATGTTTCAGATTATTGTTGACCATAATGTGTTCATCCAATTCATGGACAATAGGGTCTTTCTTTTTTGGCTGACCCTCTAGTTAGACAAACACAATGCCCTTTATAGGTGTTGGGTTTTCCTCATACTTTATGCACAAGAACCTGAAAGGAAACCTTGCCATCCAAGGTAAGATTGCAAGTACCCAACAATGTGACGTTTTTTAACTTATTCAATGTTTAGATTTGTATTTTAGAAAGATATATTTCAAATAACTAGGACTTAATATAAAACAGTTAAGTGATCAGAGACCTATGCTACTGAGTCAGTGTTCTCTACAGAACAAAAGCAGTGAACCAGGGCGAGACACAGTATGAGGGGTTAATTACATGAATCATAACAATCAGTACTTTGGTGGAATAGAGAAAGTCCAGAACACTTAATTTTATTCATGATGAACCCGAACATAGCTCAATGGATGATCTTGACAACAGAACAGGAAAACCGCTTGGTGTAAAATGAAGAAAATATATGCATCAGAGTTGAATCCTTCCCCAGAGCTATCAATGTGTGTGCTGAGCAAATAAGCTGAAGGTAGAGTTTTAGTCCGAAGAACATGGCCAGTAGGGTAGAAGGAAGTCTACTTATTACACAGCAATTCAGAGAGAACTTAATCATGTCACTGTAGCCAAAGAGATATCACAGTACTTTCTGATGAATATACATACAGCAGCCTTCAGAGTGGATTACAACTCAATGTACAGAAAACAAATAACATAATGATAGATGGAGAACTGATGGAAATTGACAACATTTTCATTTTACTTTCATTCAAAACCAGTGCTCATGAAAGTAGTGATGAAAAATCAGTGATGAAATGCAATGTGAAATTTTGCTCCAAAAGAATGCTTAAGCATTATTATACAGCAAGGTTGTCACTTTGAGGTTCAAGATATGCTTGGTTCAAGCCAAAATAGCTTCAACTGCTTCAGCTAAATGTGATAATGGGAAAAGGAATGAGGAGTAATTGGAAATAATTGATACCTTTGATTTGTTTGCTGGTGGAGAATATAAAATATGTAATCGACTTCCAGAAGGAGGATAACTTGGTGCTCCTTGGGAATGAGGATGACAAGGGTTCTTATACAGTTCTCTAGTTCTTATACATGTTGTTCCTGGGAAGCTTACCTCGCTCGGCTCTTGCTTACCAACCCTGAAAATATCTGTGTGACAGATCACTGTTGTATGTAATTCCAAGGGACTTTCAAAAGAGAAAGGGCAGTGGATGTAATAGAGTTTTTGATAGCACATGCTGTCTCTGAAAAGCATACAGGCTGCAAGGAAGTGTACAAGAGTTTGAGACTAAAGGTGGCCACTTCAAGGAGCATGAAAAACCACATGAAATGAGTATAGAATTGGAGTGTGGAATCAAGCGTGCAGAAACAAGGGCAGAGGATCCCAAGAGAGACAAGGGACTGCTGACCCATAGGACCCACAGGCACGTGACACAGGGCGCAGGGGAAAGATCGCCATCTTCTGCTTGCATGCAACACCTGAAAAAGAGTGATCTTCCCTCAGTTGGGTATTTATCACCTCCTATCCCCACTTGGGGTGGGGGTGTGATTGAGGAGATTGGCCTATCTATCAGCACACCTGCGTGATATCACAGTGCTAGTGCTTAAGTATAGTCATATGTCCAGGTTGGCTTCCAACTAGGTGGCATAGGTATCCTGGGTCTCTGCATGCCCAGCTTGGATTTTTCCCTGGGTGTTTAATGACTGTGCCTGCTTTCTTTCCAACCCCTTTAATTACGATATGGACAGCTAATTTTCATTTATAAGAGCCATTCAGGTGAGAAAGCGCTCTTTATCCCCAAATATAGCTACCATTCATTCCCCACTGAAGAAGTATGGATCCAAATTCCCAGGAGTTCTGCATAGGGACAGTCTCCTGGCTACTTTGTGCAGAGAAATGGACATGAGTGGGGCTGTTGGATCCCCATCCTTCTGCTCTATTGGAAGGCGATACCATCCAGTTAGGGACCCTGGTGGATGGGATTGAGGTGATCCTGACATGGGTGGCTCTGGAGATGACAAAATTGGCTCAGTGTCATTGGCAATCTGATGGTTTCTGGAAGAGACCAGTCAGGGTGAATACTTTAGGTAGGGCTATGGCAAGAAGCAGAGGAATGCAATGCCCATGGATGTATGGGCTCTTCTCATGCTGGAAAGTTTCAAAGTAAATATCAGGAGGTATTAACACTATATTGGCAGGCATAAACTGTAAGCTTATTTTAAACACAGGAATTTTATTACAGCATTTACTAACTTAAAGACTGTTGTGGATTTGTAGTAAGGTTTTGTGCAGAGCACTGATCTGTCCCAGGGTGTCAACAAAACACCATGAAAAGGTCCTCTAATGGCGTCAGTACATACTTACCTTGTTTCCATTGGATCAGGGTCTGAGGGACCTTGCTCCAATGGTTTCCACAGCTTTTCCCATGAATGCTGGATCCAGGGTCACTGTCCCAGAACTTTAATGGCATAAGGGGTAGAAAGAACTACTGGGAAGGGAACTTTCCAAACTGACTGGAACTGGGGAAATCCATCCTTCTAAGTTTTATATGAACTTGTTCTCCAGGAAGGCACAAAGGAGGGCAGTTTTTTCCTCCCTTTGGGCCTGAAGAAATCCATATTTATTGATGGAATATCTCCTGGCACTGCAATACTCTGATGGCATATTAAAGATACATCTATGAGGTATTATGAGAAAAAAAACACCCAAATAAAACTCCATTGGGGCTTCTAACATACGGTTCCATGGGAAAATTTTGAGATGTTACAACTATTGGGTGTGCATCTTTCCAATTCATCTGAGTCTCCAGTCTCTAGTTCTTGAGGGTTAGTTTTAAGTGTTGGTAAATGATCTTTATTTGCTGTGAGCATTTTGGCCTCCAAGCACGTGGAGACGATAGTTTATTTCTGAGTTTCAAACTACTGCTTGCAGTCTGAGGAAGGAGATTAGTAGAAAGTATACAGCACAAAGTAGGAAAAATGTACTGGCCTACCTGCCAGCATCCAGCATCCATGCACAGGGTCCCACCAAGAACAGCAGTCCTAGTTGTGGCTGGGTGGCTTGATCCAGTTAGCTGTTGCACTCTTGCCAGTGGCCACTCACCTATTGGGCTTTCCCATGGCCAATTTGTTGAAGTGAAAGCATGATTCTCCGAGAACCCTATTCCTATTAGGGCACTCCTTTCCTCAGTGACCCAAAGACTGACATACATGAGATTTTGTATCCTGTGCAGGGTTCTCTGGAACTGTCCCTGCTCACCAATCATAGCCAGTGCCTGTGCATGCCACCATTTTTCCTTTCCTCCCGAGTTAGAGATTTTTGATCCCTCTAGTCAATTGACAGGCTTCAGTCTAAAAGTGCTCCCCTGGGAAGAACATACTCCTAGATGCCCATCTAGAAAACCCATAGCAAATGCTTAGAAAGATGGTGTCCTGGAGTCTTTAACCAGGGTGCTGTGGTTAACCTGGGTTCCTGGAACCTGAGTGCCCCAGATGGATCTGTCTCTGTTCTTGACAGTGTTGGAGCAAAGCCTCCAACTGTTTGCTAGGCATTCTTTAAGCAGCAAGCATTAGAGGACCACCACCAGGTAAATCCAGGCATTAAGGTATCGCCGCATAAGAAGTGCAACTCCAGGACCTTCAAAGGGAACCATTGGTCTCAACAGGACTTCAAAGGCACCGTGGGTAGACTGGGTGGGGAGTAATCTGCCTAAAGGCTCAATCTGCCTGCAGGCAACTCTAGGAAAATTGGAGACTTTGGCTTGTATCCATTAACTCAATGGAATTATACCAAAATAGAAAGATCATGGTGGATGGACCCATCCCTTGTGTGGAGGCAAGAGGCACAGCTTTGCCCAAGGAACCTTTTGAGGGTCTTACAAAAAGAATTAGCAGTTGTTTGGTGACCTAATTTCTACATGCCTACTGCTCTAAGCTTGGTGAAAAGACAAAAACAAACAAAAAAACAAAAACAAAGGAACACACTGACCAAATACTAAAATCAAAACAGAGCTGAACTCAAGAAAACAAGGTTCGTGTTCCCATTCTCCCTTGCACCCAGCCTTTCTGGAACTGGAGGAGGGTTGCTGGGAGAAACAGCTCGGGATTGGGGGATGAACTCAAAGAGAGCAGAGGGCCTGGCCACCCACTAAGTCCCCGCCCGGGAGCACGTGGTGAATCAAGAGCACCATCTTGGTAATGAGACCATGGGCTATTTGCTTAGCCATCCTGCCAAAAATGGCGGAAAAACCAGGGGCGAGAAAAGGAATCGGGGGGAAGGAGTATGTGTCCTACAGAGAAGCCCACAGCTCAACCAGCGCTGGTGAAAAGCAGTGTGGAGGTGACAAGAAGGCAGCAGCCATGGTGCCCGAGGCGGAAAGGCAGGTGATAGGGGTTCTCAGGGACAGAATGGAGTGCCTGCCCATCCTGGGAACGAGGCACGGATAACAAACCAGAGATGCGGGAATCACAGGAAAGAGTATCGAGGCAGGCGCAAGGAGGATGGTTGGTCCCAGGGTTCCAGGAGCCATCTGGTTAGAGCACACGGATGCCGACATCGACACACGGTCCCAGGAGAAGTTGGCCACAAGTTCACAGCCATAGCCACAGAGCCAGCTCTTACCAGCAGCAACTCCAAAGGAATACCGAGCGTCCACAGCTGTGTTTGAGTGGCGCAAGCCCCATCACCCTCCCATGAAAGCTGATGGTTTCACACTGCACGTTTACGTTGGACACCTAGAAAGTCCCATCCCTCACTGCCAGAGTGCCACAGCCTCGACTTCAATCAATTGTGAGAGCCGACTTATGAAATAAAGGGTGTGCTGACATTCACGCTCCAGAGAGAGACAGAGAGAGAGAGAGAGAGAGAGAGAGAGAGAGAGAGAGAGAGAGAGAGAGAGAAAGGATTTTGTCTCAAGCCTTTTAACCTCAAATGTGGAATCCAGAAGTTGTACCAGGTCACGGTCTCAAGTATTAGGGTTTCTGGGGTCTTTAACCATGGTTCTTGCTTCTCAATGCTGACATTAACCACACGTCTGAAGCACTTTTGTAAACCCATGTAAGTTTTATGAAGGAAAGGGAAGTTTCAGGTGCTGCAGACACAAAAATGCACACTGTCTCTAGAAAACATGCAGGCCTTGCAGAGGCCACAGAGTTCACTACTAAAGATGATCACTTCAGGGGAGCCTCGTGTGGCAGTCATGTGCTTATGTAAATTTCATGATTCAGATGTAGAGGTGGAGTCTAGCCTATTAATCTGGAGATAGCCATTGGGTAGCCAATGAAGCCTCCGTGTGGACATACCTTTATCCCGAGACTTCTGAGAAATTTCGCAATATTTTTTTCATGGAGATGAGAAGTTATCTCCCTCGTTTTTGGGAGTTAGTCTCAGTGATGATGAATTATGGACAAGACAAGATGGCAGTGTTCTAGGAGCTGCAGGAACACGGCCTTGCTCTGATGTAGCCAGACCTTTGAAGCTAGAGAAGCCACAGGTAGACCCATGTCAGCCCTGAGTTGCTTCTACCACCACTGGATGCTGTTGATGGACCCTGAGCCCTGGAAGCGAGGAGCCACAGGGAGACCCCTGCCAGCACCAGGATTCTGCAACCACTGACCTGTGGCTTTGTGAGTCGGAAGGAGACTTTATGGACTGATATCGGGCATATGGCATAGCTTTTGACTGGACTGGGTTGGGATCTTTCACAATGTTGCATTTCTCTGGTACATAAACCTTTCCCTTATATCCATATGCATGTCTATGATTTTGTTTCTCTAGTTTACCCAGACTAACACACCCCCAAAATCTCATGAAATGAGAAGGAAACCGGAGTGAGAAATCAAGCTTGAAAAACTAAGAGCAGGAAATCTGGAGAGAGACAAAGGAATGTGAGCCCTTTGGTTCCCGCAGGAACTTAAGTGAGCCCAGGAGGGAGAGATCCCATCTGCTTCTTGCGGAACACACCTGAAAAAGATTGTGGCCTGCCATCCGTCAGATATGTATCCCCTCCTATCCTCACTTGGGAGTGGGGCCATGGTTGAGGGTATTGGCGATTTCTCTGGATAAGTTTAGATGCACCTGGACGATGCCCCAATCCTGGTACCTTGGTGTATGTGTGTCCTGTTTGGCTTCCTCCTGGGCCTGGGTGGCCTGGGTCGGCCAATGCCCCGTTGGGATTTTTCCCACAGGTGTCTAAATAATGTGCTTGATTTACTTCCAAGCCATGTACTGTGGCAAGGTCAGCTGATTTTTGCTTAGGGTTGAACTTTGGTAGAGACAGCCCCATCTATCCCTAATCTAGCTCCCTTTCATCATTACCAGGAGGTATAAAGGCCTGGAAAAGTGAAAATAAGTGGCAAAGAAAATCTCCATCAACGTGAATTGACATTGGGGTCTTCAACAGTGGACTGATGTTAAAAATAAAACATATCCCACGGGTCCGGGAGAGATCATGTTCTTTTTTCTGTTAAGCATAGGACTCCTAGCAGTAAGAAGTGACTGCAGAATACTTAACAACCACCATGCATGTAAATATAAACACATAGACAATGCATACATATAAATACACATATACATCACATCACTTATTCATCAGTATATCATATGGTGGTGACTTGCCTATCACTGTGATGCAGGGGAATTATGTCACCAGCATTCCAATAGCACTCCTATTCATTCATGGTGGAGAGGTTGCAAAGGGATTTCCATTTTAAGAAAAGAAAAATAAGAGCGGACAGTCTACTTCTGATGGAGTGACTCCCGGAAATAATTGTGTGTGGTCTGCTTCACATGCCCTGATGTAGCATATTCAAGGAAAGAGGCCATCTACCTCCCTAAAATGATAGTAGAATGCCGTCTAAGCCAGTCTCCTCACTTACACAGTCGGTGTATGTTTTTCTGTATGAGCATTTGCTCCCTTGTGTCTTATCTTAAGGAACATTTGTACCTCTTGTATCCTGCATGCTTGGTACTCCTTTGAAGTATTCCTGTTGAGGGCTTGAAATATTCAAGATAAGTATATTGCCCATTTGCTTGATGTGTATGTATGAAGAGGCTTGCATGCCTAGAGAACTATAAAATCCTACTATTGAATAAACTCTGAGCTCTTCTCCCTGTTCTCCCTTCTCCTCAGAATTTAGTTGAGTCCCTAGTCCCCCTTTTCTGTCATCCTTGTCTTCCTTAATTGTGCACATCCCTCCACAGGACAGTTAGAATGGGGGGGCTGAACCCCAAGAGTAACCACTGGCTATCCTGAGTAATTGTGGGATACTATATAGCATTGTGCCCAACTGTAAGTTCCTTAGGTTAGAATGCACTCAAAATATGAATAGAATATAGGTTCCTCTTTAAAACACAGATGACCAATATTTGTTGTTGGGGTACAACTGAAAATGAAAAGAAAACTGCAAGCATATATTAATAATCAGAATATAGAATTCAAAATTGGAAGCTATGACAATGAAATAGTAGTGTCAATAGGTATAGGTATCAGAATGAGAAAAGAAAGGGAGTACATTGATGTGAAGGTGCACAAAGTGGAGACCCACAAACCACCTGTAAGATCACAGTCTCTCACAGTAGAGTCACAGGGAAGAACTAATATATCCAGGGTTTAGTGTAGCATTGACAAAACATAACTATCCACTAATTCTTGAATATTTCCTCCTCTCCTAACTATTGTGGTCTTGTTTTACCTCATTAATCTTGCGAGGCCTGTGTATGTTCATTTGTATAATTAGGATAATTTGATGCATAAAATTCAAGATAGATTAATTCTTCAGAAGTAGTTATAGAATAACTGGTATGGAGAAAGGAGAAAGGAGAACCTGATAGCAATGATGACTATATAACCCCACTGGAGGGAAAATAATAACAGATTGGTAGGTGAACATATATATTGGATGGTGTAAGCTATAGAAGAGTAATATTAATAATAGTATATTTAATATAATAACAAGGGCTCCTGGGGGTAGAGTGTGTAGTAGGGGATAAAAGGAGCTGATATCAATGAGTCCATAAATAAATAGAGTGTTTAGAAGATGATGGTGGCAGCAATTACACCATTATGCTTGATATAATTGAACTATATATTGTTATAATATCTGTAAGATCTCCCAATAAAATGTAAATAATAAAGTAAATAAAAGTGAAAAAAGAAAGGAGGAATGGAAACAATAAAAGTGGAGGGGGAGGAGAGAGCTATTACATTGTATAGATTGCCGTCAATATTACAAAACAAAATGTGAAGGAATTGTTGAATAGAAAACTAATTTGCTCTGTAGTCTTTCATGTACATCCAAATTAAAAATTGGGGGGAAGCCAACAAAAACAAAACATAATGAAATATAAAGTATAAATATTAATATCCTAGATATTTTGATCTGAAATGGATTGCTATTATCAATTTTGAATCAGAGATCTTATGGTTTACTATGCAGGGAATGACACATTCAAAGGATTTTCATTGCCTACCTCATCCAACAGAACATTTCAAGCTCAATTTTAGTTAACAATATAATCTGTGATAAGAAGATACGCATGCATTTATGTATAATATGTATATGTAAACTTCATTTTTATTCAAATTTATGCACCAATCACTAAATCTATTGTTAGAGAAATTTATCATTGTGTCATCATCTTTCTGAAATTGCTCAAACGTGCTATCTCAATTCAGAGTTAATTACTTGTGATTTGGAATGTTAACTTGGAAAGAAAGAGGAAAACTCAGTCATTGGAAAATATGGCATTGGTATTAGAAACAAAGCTGTTACCATATTACAGAGGTTTACAAGATCAGTATTGTAGCTGAGATCACATGACAGAAGTTTACAAGATCAGTATCGTGTGCATCATTGTTCAGTAAGATGTGAACCTTCTTGTTGGAATATACAGGAATAAAATTAACTCTATCTGTGTAACTGATGGAAAATTTCAATATAAACAGCCTAACTCTGAACAGAAAATGTCTTTGGAACAGTTCTGAAATTACTCATCAAGGTTGAAGAAAATGAAAACAAGTTTATGAGAGAGAAAATGCAATCTTAACCATTAACTATCTGCATTTAGAGACCATATCAGTAAAAATATCACTTACTGAAAGCTATCATCCCAAACCAGATGATTTTGTAATGACATCAAAAATATTATTCATGCGGAATGCAGAAGGCTATTTTAAAGGACGAAAATACATATAAGACAAAAATAATGTCAAAATATACTCTGGAACTTGTTCCTCAATATAGAGTAATTAAATCAAATGGGAAAATTATGAAACAAAAAGCCTAACAGAAGAATATGCTCAGCATATCTTAAGCTGAAAGAAACAAAGCAGAATTTTGAGGCTCTGGTTTTAATACTAAAGAATTATGTGAGGATACATTGAGTTTCAAGCAAAATATTGCATGACAGCATGACATTAAACAATCCAAGGTGTAGCATAAGACCAAGAATCGATGTTACTGATCAAAGAAGTTCAAACTGCACAGAAACCGCTGGTTAAAATGAAGGCTTCATGGAATTTATAGAATACCAATGAAATGTTTTCAGACACCAGTGCAACGATAGAAGCACTCCCTTTTCTATGTAAAAAAAAAGTGATAAAGAACCACAATGTATGAGACTGTGGCATAACCAAGGAAACATGAGAAATTATTATGAGTGTGATATGATGGAAGGCAAGGAGACTTGTTTTCCAAAAGAAAGGTATGGTCAGTTGTGCAAACAGGAGAGGACATGATAAAATATAAGTAACCACCTTTGGTTTGGAAGCTGGTGATGTCTACCAGGTGAAGCAAGCTGGCAAGTTAACAAAAAATAATCTAATATGTATAAAGACAAGAAAAACTCAAGTTCAGAAAGAATGCCTATATACAAGAGCCATTCATTCATTTAATTTTTCCAAAGAAAGCATGCTGGGTAAGAATCCATATGCCTGGGGCTGAAGCCAGGTGGCATAGTGGTTGAGTGCAGGACTGCGGCCCGCGGGCTTGGCAGTTCAAATCCAGCGGCGCCTCTCAGGAGCAGCGCTGGGTAGCTCCCACAATCACCAGAGGGCAGTGATGCCCCCCACCCCAAATAAGAATCCATATGTCTGAATTGTCTAGAGCTTTGCCACTGCATCCGGGAAAAAGCAACATACAATGGATTTCAATGTCTGAGATTAGGCTTGGGCAAGCAGAGTTTGAGGGAAATATGTGACTTGCATTTTATTTGGGAATAGATAAGTTTATTCTGATCTGATGGAAACTAAAAGCCATGATTTAGAATTTTTCAAAAAATTATTCTATTGGGCGCTCAGATAACTCGTATCACAATTCATACATAAGTCCATTGCGTGTCAAGCACAGTTGTACATCCATTGCCCTCATCATATTCAAAATATGTGCTTTCTATTTAAGCCCCTGACATCAGCTCTTCATTTTCCCCTGCCTCCCTGCCCCCCCTTCCACATGAACCCTTGATAATTTATGAATTATTATTTTAAAAAGATAGTTTCTATGGATAAAAAATAAGTGAACTAGACAAATATCATTGGTGCGCAGTGATAGGGGCTACTTGAGTGGTTGGATTTTTATTGATGTTTCTGGTGGCTGCATTTAAGTGGACTTCATCATACAGCATTCTTCTGCCTAACAAAACAAAACACCACTCTGTACACCTCACACAATGGACTTGACCCCACTGTTGCACTCACTATGTGAAGCCATCATGTTGAGGGACTTGGAATGCACAAAGTATGAAGCCAGGGGATTGTGATATTGTCAAAATTAAACAGAAAATACTGAGAAAAATATTCTAGGAATTATGGAACAGGAATGGATTGGTATTGGTCATTTCCAATCAGAAAAACAATTTATTTACAGGTTGGGATGACAGGTTCAAGAGGGTTAGGGCTAGAAAATTAAAAGGGAAGAATATGTTTCTTAAACTGAAGAAAATATCCAGTTGAATAATGAAAGAGTATATGGGAAAAATGTTGACTAAATCAAAGGACTAATGTATAGTTTAAGATCAGGAAAGGTGTATATCAGGTTAGTGTCCTTTCACCATATTATGCAATTTGTATGCTGTGCAAATAGTAACTAGCAAGATATATGAAAAAGAATGAGACATAGGGAGGAAGAAAGCTGTGTTAACAACTTGAGATACACAAAGGACACACAGAGCATGAGAAAGACTTGAAGCACTTGCTAATAAAGATGAAGGATTCCAGCTTTAACTATGTAATGCCACCTAATATATAATATACAAGAATCCTCACAACTGGACCAATAGGTAGCAACATGATAAAAAGAGAAAAGATTGAAATCGTCAAGAATCTTATCTTCCTTAGATCCACAAATCAATGTTCATGGAAACAATAAGGAATTGACAAATTTCATTAAGTCTATTTCACATGGTTTCTTTAAAGTGACATAAGAAAGGGAAAAGATGCTTCTTGCTCAAATATGATATTTTCAATTGTCTTGTAAACATATGAACGTTGGACATGAGTAAGGAACAATAAAGAATTAGAAATCCATTTGCATTATGGTGCTGATGAAGAATATGGAGTGAATAATAGACTGTCAAAGGGACAAGCAATGTTTTTTTTTTGGAATAAGTAAAGTCAGAATGCATCTTTGAGGTGAAAATATTGAGACTTTGTCAAACATATTTTGGACATATTATCAGGACAGATCCGTCCCTGGAAAAGGACATTATGTATGCTGAAGTGGAGGCGCAGTGAAAAGATGAATTGGCAGAGTACTGCCACAATGATCTTGAATATGATCAAGATTTTGAGGATGTCACTAGAGTAGGCATTATTGTGTTCTGTTGTATAAAGGGTCACTATGAGTTGGAAGGGCCTCAGTGACACCTAACAACAACAGTGAAATTAATGTGTGAATGCACAATATAAGTTGAATGTAGTCGGAGAAACAGTTGGTATCAAAATAAGTTTAAAAAAAAGATGGATGTTGGCAGCATACCTGAGATCTATTGTGGGCCAACAGGGGAGTCTCACAAGACCAAATATGACCCTTCTGTGCCACTGTAGGTAGAGAGTTTCTAAACTCAGGTCAAAATAAAGGTCTACTTGGTGTTCATGATCTCTGTTTCATTTTCTTCACCTTTTACCTGAACTTGTATATGAGCAATTGATGGACTGTTCCATTGTTAACCGCTGGTGTCACAGTGAGCTTCTCATATTTTTACAAAAATTCAGTCAACATCATTCTTGTGTACATTAGACAGAGGATATGTCAACTTGATACTCTTGGTAAGGGGAAGGGAAGAGCCCCTCTGGGTTAAGCCCAGCTGGATTACAACTTGATAACAACTTTTTGGTGTCAAAACCTTCTTGTATAAAAGAGACCAAATTAATAGATCTTATCATAACAAATATTGAATTGCATTTCAAGATAGGTACTCTTTCAATTGGAAATTTTCCTTCAATTTGGAAAATCCATGACTATCCTTAATAGTCAATACGTCCCAATTTTTGCTGACCAATGCCTGTGATGAACAGGATGAAACCTGTGTGGCTTTCAAATCTGATTCCATGAGATTCTGCAGAAGACAGTCGAATTTACATATTCCCCTTAATATTACTACCTTGGATATCCTACACATATTTGCAAAGATTTGGAATACAGCTGAGAGTAGTGGTGTCTGTGGGTTAGTAATGAGATTACTATTGTTATAAACAATACTATATATAGGAATGATGACAAGATCATGAACTCATTGGAGAAAAATAGGAACATCATGTTTTATTTTATATTTGCATGAGATATATTCAAATGAGCTAAAATAAAAATAAGCAATGCATTTTTCAGTAGTAAATTATCTGACATTAAAAGTAATATAAAAACAGAAAAGCAAACTTACTGCCATCAAAGCAATTCTGATTCACCCTGACTCTTCAAATCAGAATACCACTACCCTTATGGGTTTCTCAGACTGTCAGCTTTAAAAGTCTCACCTTTCTCCCAAGAAACAATTAGTGAGCTCAATCTGCTGAGCCTGTGGTTGGTTTCCCATTGACTAATCCACTGTGCCACCAGAATCCTTACCAATTCTGTATATATCATGATGTCATCCATTTTTATCCACACAGAATTTGTGATTATGCTTCAGAATGCTACTATTGATTATTCTTTTGTAATAGAGTCCAAGCTAAACACTATAGTTAATCATTTAATTTTTTTGAAGTATGTTTCAATTTCATTAATCTTTACATATTTGTTTCATATTATTACTTTGAGTAATTCTTGTATATTGTTTTAGTAGGTTATCACTGGATGCATTAAAAAGTAATAGTACTTTTGAGCATGTTGTTTTCTCTGCAGGTCTATCTGGATGGGGTGGGCTGGATGGCCAGTCTGGGGATGGAGAGAATGGAAATGATGGTACCAGGGTGGATGTAGGGGGTGTTGGCCAATCCAAGGATGGGGGGATAGCGGGTGGTTCAGGGTCAGTGGTGGGGTGGGTGTGGGAGGTCCGATAGGGATTGATTAAGGCTAATGTAACAGAGGGAAAATATTGAAACCCAAATGGAGGCTGAACACGACGGTGGGATGGGCGGAGGTATAGAGAAAAGAACTGGAGAGTAAGGAATATTTATAGAAGTTAAATACAGGCATGTACATAGGTGCATATATATGATGATGGGGAAATAGATCAATATGCATATATTTATAGGGTTAGAAATAGGACAACAGATGTGTATTGGACATCCACTCAGGTACTTCCTCAGTGCAAGAAGATCTTGTTTTATTAAATTGGCATTCCATGATGTGCACCTCCCTGACACAATCACTAAAAGCAAATGTGTGCGTAAGCAAATTTGGTGAAGAAAACTGCTGGTGGCCGGAAATCAAAAGATGTAGCATCTGGGGTCTTAAAGGCTTGAAAGTAAACAAGCAGCCTTCCAGCTCAGACGCAACAAAGTCCATATGGAAGAAGCATACCAGCTTGGGGGACCAAGAGATACCAAAGGGATCAATTATCAGGTTTCAAGATCTAATAATCATAGCATTATATGCTCACTTTCTTGATATGATCGCTGACAACAAATATGTGCATAAGCAAAGTTGGTGAAGAAAGATGATGGAGCCTGGCTACCAAAAGATGTGGTGTCTGGGGTCTTAAAGGCTTGAAGGTAAACAAGCGGCCATCTAGCTAAGAAGCAAGCCCACATGAAAGAAGCACACCAGTCTGAGTGACCATGAGGTGCCAAAGGGATCCAGTATCAAGCATCAAATACCTAAAAAATTATATCATTATAAACGAGGTGGAGTTCAGATTGTGGATCCAAAGCCCATCAATAAGTGAAGTGACATCCTTTTATAGAGGGGTTGCAGATAGGAGATGAGCCAAGCAAGTACATTGTAGTAGCAATGAAATGGTTGACTTTCCTCTGGTTCTCAAATGCTTCATCCCACCGACTATGATCAATTCTACCAACAGATTTAGCTAGACCGGGGATAAACACTGAAGTCAGAAACATGGGCAATTTAGGATAGTTGTTCTCTTGGGACTAGTGGGGGGGTGGGAGTGGTGACCCTGGGAGGGTGGATGGATGGTGAAGTAGAAAGAGGGAACTAATTTCAGGGATCTACATATGACCTCCTCTCTGGGGTGCGGACAGCAGGGGTGGGGTGGGTGAGATGACACATTGGGCAGTGTATTATATGAAGAGGTAAAAACAATTTGTAAATTATTAGGGGTTTATGGAGGAGGAAAAGAGGAAAGGGGAAATATCAGAAGATGGAATTAAGAAAAAAGAACTAGAGGAAAGGGGGAAAGAGGAGCTTATGCTGGAGCCTCAAATAGAAAATGTTTGGAAATGAATTTGGCAACATCTGTATGAGTGTGTTTAATACAAATGGCATATTGAATGTTATAAGAGCTGAAAGAGCTTCCAATAAAATCTATATTAAAAAAGGGAGAAGGAAGAAGGAGATTATACCAAGGACTCAAGCAAAAAATATTTGGAAATGAATATGGCAACATGTGTACAAACATGCTTGATACAAATTATGTATTTAATGTTATAAGAGCTGTAGGAGCCCCCCATAAAATTATTGGAAAAAAGCAACAGTAAACAGAGTAATAGTAAGATGGTTACAATCAATTCTTAAAATATAAAAATTGAACTCAAAATTTAAAATGAGCATTATTTAATTTCTTCTAATGCACAATGCTCTTCTGAAATGGTGTCTTATTATTTGCCAAGAATATCCTTTTATGATCATGCTAAATTGTCTAAAAGGGAAGGAACACTGTCTCTTATGAGCCTTGCTAGCAAAAGTTCTGATGAAAGTGGTTGTTTCAGTGATGAACATATATTATACTCATCTGGGCAGCTACAGTAATTCTCTAAAATGTTTCAAGCCAGTGAAAACAGAGGAGAATCTTCACATAATTTATATTGTTACAAAGTTGGGAGACTATCACGCTTACCATGCTTCTTTTTCAATGCTGAGAAAATTTGTGGTTATAAGTTAGAACTTATTATACAGAAAAAGTGACATGAGTGGATTTTAAATTCTTGCATTTCTCAAAGCTTTATATTCTTGTATGGTAGAGTTTGGGGGATAACTAGTCTACTTTTATAATCTATTCATCATTTTTAATTGGTTATACAGTACATGATATTCAATACTATTTTAATTTATAAGGATCAAATACTATATACCTAAGAATTAATATTTTATATAGCCAAGTTTTATTTAGGTACTAGATTGTAGGATACATACTGAACATAATAATTTGGGCAAAACTTAGTGGATTTGGGGCACTAACTCACTATTCATTACATTCTATTGTAATGTTTTAAGTTGATGCAAATTTTAACTTCACGTTTCTATCATTTGACTGCAAAGGGAAATTAATATTTAAATTAGATTTTCAGTTCCTATGTAGTACAAACAGATTACATCTGTTAATATAAAAGTTAGTAGCACCTTAGAGAAAAAATCGGATGATGTGTTTCTGTTAAGAACTAAGATGAACCACTTCAAATGTTGTAACTCATGTAGTCCCCATAACTCAGAATTGACAACAAAACAAGTATCTTATGTTATTAAGTTGATAAATGAATAAATGAGTCCGCAGCCATTGCTGATGATTTTTATGAGTTCTTTAAAGTTTTTTTCACACATGAAAGATAATTAAATGGAAGCATATTTTATATAGGAAAAATACTATGCAGTTCTATTTCACTTTATTGTCTTTGTATTTCATTATTTTTACAAATGGAAGGTTTGTGGTAACCCAGGCCAAGAAGGTTGTTCGACATTCCAACAGAGAATGCTCACTCTGTATCTGAGCCACATGGTGTCAATTCTCACACTATTTCAAATATTGCACAATGTTGTTCCACATCTAATAAGCTACATTACAGTGTAAGCATACCATTAGGTGCATTGTGAAAAAATAATGCCCCATGATTCACTTTATTATGATGTTCAATTTACTCTGGTATCTGGAACCAAATTCACAATATTGCTGAGGCATAAATGAAGTTTTCTATGTTGACTTTTCTTAGCATATAATTGTGGACATAAAAATGAGGATTGTTAAAGCAAAACTATGCTATCCGTGTAAATGTAAGAGTGTTCTGGTGAGGAGTGGTCATATGTTGCATTGACATCTGGGGATTGGGCAAGTGAAAACCACCAGCAGCCCTATGTGAGAAAAAGACTGAACTTTCTATCCTCCGACGCAGCTACAGCCTCGGCAACACCCTGGGGCACAGTAAGTCAGCATTGCCTGGGGGACAGAAAGTGTGGATTTTTGGATGTAAATATTAATTCCTAAAACTGCTCAAAATTTCATGATAGTAATGTTTTGAAACACAAATGCTATTACTTTAATAGCCTCATTGAAACATCTATGTAGAGATTTTTGAACTTGGAACACATAGCCCTGGAATCATTTCTTTGACCTCTTGTTTTCATCGAAATATAATTAATCATAGGACCATGCCAATGCATAGGAAATGAAAATGTCTACTTTAACATATGGTGAATGGATCCAGAGCTTACTCTGGTTTATGGTTACATGCAAAAAAAATCCATTTATGATTTAATGCAAAGAAATACTAACAGCCAAAAAAATACCCTGACACTTGGATAAGTTGGTAAAAAAAAATCTGGTCTTTAATGTGTATACACACATATGTATACACATATATATCTCTTATAAAGGTATATTGAGTTGTCCCCAAATCATAGCATTAAATAGATGATAGAGAGATACTAGAAAGGATATAGGTAGATAGATGATAGATAGATAATGATAGGCACTTAGAGTATGCACGTTTGATAATGTAAGTCGAATGATTCCATATGGTCTCATTCTGCCAATGTCGTAAGTCCTTTATTCATTTTTTCCTAATATGACCATCTATAATACATGGTACAATAAGGTTGAATTTAAAAATCTGGTTCCAACCCGATTAAAGATAACAAATAGCTATTTTAGTGAGAATTGGGATTGAAATTTAAAGACCTGTATTGCTCTATTTCTGACAAATTCAATTTGCATTCATTTCCTTCTTTTTCACATCTTCTTAATTATGTCTCTCTGAAAAGTAAAGTAGCAAGTAGATTATTTTATCATGACTTCTCTTCAATGATTCACAAATTTGGACATTAATACATGAAAAAATTTCTACTAATAGAATAGCTAGTTTTCTTATTCAATATTGAGATATTGTAGTAATTATGTACTTCTAAAGTGTGGGGTTATAGCATCACAATCAAATTTCTTTCTATCTTTTTCTCAATTATATGGAACACTGCCTCCTCCCTCTGGACAATGTCACCCTATTTTAATAACTGATTTCCCAGGAAACTCAAATGAGAATGTAGGGATTTTGGAGAATATTGTAGCATAAGACTACACTGTGTTATGATTTGTAAACAATAAAGAGCAATTTATCATGCCCGAAGGATTGCTATACATTTCAGTCTGATTCTTAAAGATAGGGAAAGCTTACAAACTGTTACAGGAGGAACAGAGAAATCTGTTTCAATGTCTGTTTCCCCCTTTTATGTTCCAATGTGAGACAGATAATTATCCTGTAGATATTCCTAGTTTTTGATGTTTTTAATGAACAAACAACAGCTACATCTGCTTTCTGAAATCTCTGGTTGTGTCCTTAGCTCGTAAGTAAGGTAGTCGCCTAGTTTCAACTAACTCAGAAACTCGAAAGAAGTTGTAGGATTTGTTGAGCGTCATTAAACAGATGTCCTTTTCTCAGCAATGATTATTCTGAGTATTATCTGCTGTTCAAAGGTTAAAATAAGCAATACTGTTTCTGTTATGTACTTTATGCACTTTCCTAGTTGTTTGTGGAGGTGGGTAAATGTAGCACCAATTACTACATTATGAATACAAGTAGAGAGCATTTAAATGGTATTTTTCATAAATAATTTTCTCCCCTGTTGGATTTTGTAAAAACAGCACATGAAAGCATTGTTTGACCCTGCAGGTGAACACGTCCAACTATTGCGGGACTATGCAACAGCTTTTGCTTTATGCAAGATTTTCACAAAGTCAGGGAAGCTATTTCACTATAAACTGGAAACCCATTGAAATGCTATAGAAGCATACATTTATTTCAGAAACAATAAATGTGTTCCACATAACATTTAGGTTCATGCATATTATTCTTTAATTTTCTGTACTTAATAAAAACACTTTCAACTCTATTTTTTTCTGAATAACAATGCAAAATTTTGATTGATGTTTGCCTTTGAATTATTGTACACAGATGAACATATTTTCCTTATTGTGTAAGGCTTATATAGTTATCATGCTTCATGAAATCCAATGGCAGGAAGCCACTCATCATTTAAGAAGTGAAATCTCGTTCAAGCAGGTAGTGCACTTACCTTATTAAAATGGTCCTTTAAACCATTACTTAATCAAAAAATTGAATCTATGGAGAAACAAGTCTGTAGCACTTTAATTTAATTGTTACAGAAAATGCTATATTAACTGCTGATCCTTTGAGAAAGACAACATGAGAAAATACTGCATCTACATAAAAGCACCAGCACATTCCTATTGAGTTTTGAAAAGTACTACATAGGGCTTTCAAACAAGCACTAATTTATTGAGTCATTAGGTAAAAAGCTATACTGATTGAGGAGAGTGGTATTATTTCCATTTCCATTTGAGACGAGTCCACATATAATAAATCTAAAGGATGATATCACATAACAGATACCTTTTTGAAAGTCCTGTGTACCATAGGTTTAGAAGTAAACAAAAGTATGAAATCAATATATTTCTTGGCAAATTAAATTAGTTCAACTTGACATTGTGAATAGCATAGATACTTAGATAATATAAGGGTTCCATTAATGCTGATATTCTAATAGGTGTTTTATTTTTTACCTTATGTCTATGAATTCATTTCTTAAGGGTTGCTTTTTCCTTGCTTCCTGCAAGCTAAAAGTATGTGACCACCCAAAGTGTGAGCAGTGCCTCCTAAGTTCCTTTAGGCCATTTAATATATATTTATATTCACCTGGGGCAAAGTCTTACAAATAATAGGTGAAGTAGAACCAAAATGTAATTTATAGTTCCCTTTGGAGCTGCACATTTTTATTTTCATTTTTTATGATAATGTTTTAATTAGAGAACAGCATGTATTCCTTGTTGAATGTACTGATAGTAATGCAGTATTATAAATAATCATCTATGCCATTGAAACCTAATTTTTCAAAACCTTATGAACTTATGAGTGATTTAATGATAAACACTCTATTCTGATTGATGACCCGCATTATACTTTGCATGATATCATTGTGAAGTTAGAATTTATGAGTTAGAGCACATGAATGCAGCAGTCTTAGTGGACTGTCTGGGAATTCTACTTGACCTTTCTAGTTCTTTGCAAAATGTGTGTACAATTTTAAACTTTCAATGCATATCACTGTTCATATTTCATTCTCTTTTAAACTGCCTTGCTTACATAAATCTTTCTGCTTAAATTGGGTATCAGTAATTTTGCATAAGACAAGAGCAATTTGATGGGCAATCCAATCTTATTTTTGCAAGGTTAAAAAAAGGCAGATGTCTTAGGAATCTGTCTGGACTAATTTAAGCAATTTCATTTCAAGCATGACCCAATCAAGGTTCTTCTTTGCTACTAAGTATCAAAATTCTAACGATTAATAGTAGCTCAGAAAATATAAATATTAATAGCTGTTCTTTATGTTCTCCCCAAAAATGCATATATTATCATTGATATCTCCACCTATTGATGCCTTGTATAGTGTCATGAATTAAGGACAAAAATAAAGATTCCAATCACAAAGTAGCACTATAAGGTGATGGAAAGATAAAGTAAACAGGATATGTTTGCATGCATTAGAAGAGACAACAGAAACTTTGGGAAGACTGCTCTAAAACCATGATCAGTGTAAATAAACCTCATTATTACAAGACATCGTGCATAATATGCAATCAGCTTCAGGGATGGATTGATTTGCATAATCTTTCTGGAAAAGACTGTGTGAAAAAATCATAAAATAGATCAAATCTAGATATAGTATATATTTTGAAACATCATTGCTTGCATAAATAATTAAGCCACATGTGTGTATATGTATATACATACATATATATAATTTAAAACTTTATATTAATAAAACTAATTTACTAAAAGCAGTAAAAAGTTACTCTACCAAATTCTACCTCATATGCTACACAATGCAGCATATTTTAAGAATAGTTCTTTCTAAATTGGAGTTCTAAACAGTTATTAGTTGTTTGAAGGTGATTTTACTATACATTTCTCTTATTTTTTCCTTGATCAGCACAACTAAAGAAAGATGTATATGAAAAACTGCAGATTGCATGAAAACAGGAAGCCCACCTTAGTTGGGATGGGGAAGGTATGAGAACAGTGCTGTTTTTCCTTTCTGGAAAAATGCACATTTTTACTTGAGTATTGCATCACAACTTGTCTATTCAAGCTGTTCTTCTTAACACATTCCAGACAGATCCTGAGTTTATCCTGTCTTTACTATGTTAACATGCAAATGGGTTTTGAATCTTCACAACTTCCCAACCCCTTCACATTAAGTTGGATCCTTCATTTTTAGCTTCTTGATTTTAAAACATCTGATCTTTAATGTGTGAAGAAAAGATAATAATTTAAGGTAGTGAAGAGAAGAGGGAGGGAAAGAGTAGAAATGATGGAGAAAGAAGAAATACTGGAGAACTGAGTGCCTTGACAGAATGTTGAAACCTGAAGACAATGGAGATCTTCAAGATACTAGAATGTTAAATGCAAGGCATTTAATTTTCAGCTACAGATATCTATACTCCACCACTGACATTTTACTGTAGATGTTGACACTTCTATCAAAGTCCACGAAAATCGTGTATGTTGCAAGAATTGTTGGGGTTAAGGACAAACATTGCTGTTAGGTGCGAACAAGTCTATTTCGACATACTGTTAGCCCATGTGGCACAGAATGAAACACTGCCTGGTTCTGTACCACACTCACAGTGGTTCTGAATGTTTGAGTCCATCTTTGAAGCTATTGGGGCAATCCATCTTGTGAAGGGTTTCCTCTTTTTCACTGCCAATCAACGTTCGCAAGAAAGATGACCTTCTCCAGTGACCAATCTCTCCTGACTGTATCTAAAACCTAGGGGTTTAGTGGTTTATATATTGACCTAATAGCAACTGGGATTTTCTGCATGGTCAGCGGTGAGAAACCACTGTGGGAGGCAGATAAACCTTTCTGCCCCCTAAAGAATTGGGGGCTCCTTGGAGTCCCAGAGTAGTTCTGCCCTGACCAGCAGGGTCATTAGGAGTCAGAATCCGCGAAGGACATCAATACCTCAAGCTCACTACCACCAACTGACTCTCAGCACCTTTACAAGACATGGTAGAACTATCCCAGTGACTTTCTGAGTCCACAACTCTTTAAGGGGTTCCTAAGCCTAGTCTTTCTTCCAAGAATATTAGAGGTTAACAATGAAGTGATGAAGACCAAATTTCATTAGGACTATCTGGAAAAGCAGCAGATGGATTTTACACTCAAGTGAGGATGACAGTTCAGTAGAAACGGGACAAACAAATCAGAGGTCACTCACAAAACATGCAGATTCAGGATTTTATTTTACTTTTTTTTTTTTTTACTATCATGAGGACATTGGATCGACCTCAGAAAATTAACCAATTTAATAAAAACCTAGAGATATGCCAATTGTGAGTGAAAAAAATGTATAAAGACATAGGTAAAATGTGTGTATATTTATTTATACCTTTAGTTCAGAAGCCATAAATATTTAGTTAAGAAAAAACTGGTAACAAGAGAAAAGCCTCTAGTATATAGACCAAAGTGATACATGTTACCATTAATATTTAAAATGCATACTATATTTAGATATATCAATACATATATATTCACTTTTTTGGGGGACATCACTGCCTTCTGGTGGGAGTAGGAGGCCCAGCTTTGCTTCTGGAGAGCTGCTGCTGAATTTGAACCACCTACCCAGTGGGCTGTAGTCCTGCACACAACCACTATGACAAAGGGGCTCAGGCCTGTATTCACTTTTTATATTAAAATATTTATATTTACTAAAAATAGGGCTTCCATAGTGAACAGTCTAGAAATCTGCTTCTGAACAAATGACGATAGACCCTTCCAAATCTTATGAATGTACAGGGTCATCAGGAGTCAGCATCTAAGTGATGACATCTCTATGCTGTCAGTTGAGCATTGACTCAACCCAAGGTCAGTATTTCAAATCAATCAGCCCGTCCTTGGGAGAGAGGTGAGGTTATTTGTTCTAGTAAAGATTTGCTAATTCTAAAGCAATTTGTGTTCTCTGTATCAGAATCAACTTAATTATGGTGAGTTTGGTTTTCAGGTATAGCTGCAAAGCGACTTACCTAATTAAATACATATTATGCCTAAGACAAAAAGTGGGCTAGCACTTCAAAATCTGTAAGTATACATGTATATACGTGTGCATATGTACACATATTTTGAAGAGCGATGTGTATACATACATCATATGGTTATAAAATATATAGATACACATATGTGTGTTTATATACAAAACTATATATACACACATGTGAACATTTCATTAAACATTCTTGAAGAGAAAAGTTAGTGGTAAAGAGATGGACATTACATGTATAGTGTCTGCATTTGGCAAATGCAGACAATATATTAAATTGAATTAGAATATGTAAACACAGGGTTTTCCAAAATCCTGTAAAACAAAAATGTGTATATATGTATATATCTATACATATATGTGCATGTGTGTATGTGTTTATATATATACAAACATGTATAATGCCTTACTTATCTTGTGTTCTTGAGTTATGAGTGTGAAAAGATATTCTTTTTTAGCTTGATCATTAAAAATTAATGGTAAAAAGATTGTAGATGATGTCTCATCAAAAGATATATTTTGTTTAAAAATTTAAACAAGCTCTTATAACTTTGCTTTTAATTTTGATTATAAAGTATTGTTATGAAAATTTCAATAAATAGAAATACCTTCATTGTAGTGGCTTTAAAAACAAGCTGAAAATGATGTACTTAACCATAAAAAATGTATTGTGTTAAATTTATCCCTACAATCTTTTAACCGTTAGAGAAATAAATTCATAAATGCACATATGTATATAATGAAGAGGTTTATATACAAGAGGAATACAACAGTGAAAAGGCATCTCGACGCGGTCCAGTCCAAGTCCATAAGTCCAAAATTAGCCCATATGTCCAAAACCAATCCATTAGTCCTCTTCAGACTCATGAAGCACATGCAATGACACCAGGACAATCACAGGCCAATAAGTGCAGAGTCTTGTGTATCCAGTGGCAATAGAAACATCTCAGCATTGACAGGGGTCTCCACCTGGCCTCTCAAGCAAGCCAGCACTGGCAGTAGTCTCCATGTAGCTTCTCCAGCCCCAGAGATGTGGTTCCATCAGGGCAAGCCCAGGTGATTTTTCCTATGAGATGTCTCATAGGGAGTCAGCTTAAAGTCTCATCAGGAGAACATCTCCAAGAGACTGAGTCAGTGAGTCTCTTACCTCCAAAGGGAAATACAGTGAGATAGCCCAGAATTCTCAGGAGAAAGTCACGCCTACAGAGAGGTCTGATTGACTATCTCCTGACTGACAGGCTATATTTCACCCCCTATACTCCCAATCCTGAAATTAGCACAGGAGTACCTGACTGCCACGCTACTTTGATTTAGAACACATTTTGTACATGTTTTCAGGAGAGACCAGTCCCTGGAGAAAGATATGCATGGTAAACTAGAGGGACTGTGAAAAGAGGAAGACCCTGAACAAAGTGGACCGACAGCGTAACAATTGTGAGGTTGGTGAAACACTAGGTGGTGTTTCATTTCCTTTGACATGTGAGTCCGAACAATAACTTCATAGATACATTATCAGATATAAAATAACAAGGTGACCTCATGTCATTGGACAAATTAAGAATGATAATGATTATTCAAATAAAAACTCTATGTTTATCATACACATTACATAATTTGATGTTATTATGCAGGTAAAGGATGAAAAACATAATTAAAATTAGAATGCATGTTTTTATTGCCTTGATACACTTGAAAACATTTTGCAGAGAATTGCTAATACATCAGATAAATTGCAGTAATATTTTGGTTATCCATATGTAGAGTAAATGATCTTAGTTACAGTTGACAATGATAAAATGAACAATGTCTTGTTACTATTTCTGTTTATTCATTTGTCTTTGTGGTAAATGAGGACTGTCAGAAACTGAAAGTGGAATTCAGAAAATTTAATGTGATTGTCTTTATCTCTGTTCTGAACAAGAGTTTCATAAGACAAAATATTTTGTGTGCAGTCCACAGGATACTTATTTTATTTTTGTTTGTTATTTGTGGCATTACTTCCCTCTGGTGATCATGGAAGCTACCCAGCCTTGCTCCCAGAGAGCTGCCGCTGGATTTGAACCACCAAGTCAGTGGATCACAGTCCTTCACTCAACCACTACATCACCGGGGCTAAGCCAGGATACTTATTTTTTGTATTAAGTGAAATGTTTGTAATTTATTGTTTTGCATTTTAATCTCAAAATTTTTGTAAACTAGACACAATTAGGGAAAGGGGGACTATAAAAGGATATTCTCTAAATAGATTTATGGATACTTTATATTTTCTTTCATTTTAATATTTAAACTTCTAGGCTCTTTGCAAAAGAACCCAATATCAGCATCAGTATGATATACATGATTATTCCATACCTATAACTTGTGTCAAATAACTAATAATAAGGTTATTCTTGGGTGCATACCATATCTTGATTATTGTTGTCTATGCATTGATTGTTTTCCTTGGAAAAGATAAATACAATGCTAAAGCCCATGAAATATATCCTTACATTTGACAAAACTTTTATCTATACAAATTAATTTAATATTGTTAATATTAAACATGAATTTAATAAATGAAGAAACATTTTGGGAAGAGTATATTTTTGAAAGCCATCTTTGGACAAAAAAACCTATGCAAGTAAAGCAATCTAATAAAACAAAAATATATCATCTTAAATCATATCTCTCCCCATGGTTATTAGAATTTGTCTACATGTTATTGTACCATCAAGATGGTCTCTGCTTGACCTCTAATTCTTTGGATTTGAACTAGCTGATTATTTTGCTTTCCTGTGAATCTACAGCTAATTTAGTGTGAATAAGGATATTCCTTCAGAACGATGTGTGAACTTTCAATTGGGGACTTCTTAGTCTTGAAAATCACATGAGACATGAGGGCACCTACTAAGAGAAGGGGGTAATTGATATCGGTGAGATTTCAGTGGGATGACATTTTAGAAAGTCAGACATTTGAGATATTCTGGGATCAGCTTCTCTGGTAGTATTCCTTAAAAATAAACTATTTTTGCTGTTTTAGTCCAGATGGTAGGGATCATTATAATAAATCAGATCCACTGAATAAAAAGCCTTTGGTTTTTGTATGGTATTAAAAAAAAAACACATCGAAATTAAAACAGCCATTACATTGCAACCCAAGACAAGTTGTAGATTGGGAATATAGAATAATAAGGAAAGGAAAAGACAGATAAATCCTGAATTTCGTTACCAGTAGTAGCTCAAATGGCATGGGGACAAAAAAAAAAAAAAAAGAAGAATTTAAGGGAAAATTGTAGCACTGAGCCCAGACCAGACCAATTGCATGAAGATCGGTCATCTAGCAGATCAGACCCCCAGGAAATAGAGAGGGGTAACTTCACTCACACTTTCTAGGTGGCGTGGCTCACTCTATCCTGCCATAATTCTGTGTCATGTGAAAAATCAGAGAACTCATTCTAAAATATTATTTTAGTCACAAGTGTAAAGTGTAGACTTTAGAGTTAAATCACAAAGCGGAGGTTTATGGATAGAAAAGACATTTTGAATCACTAGTTACATCATCCCATCCTAATTCCAACCTAAATGCACAGCTAATTCCCAAATAGGGTCAGAACTGCAGGTGTAAGGATTAGGATTTATAACATATCACAAAATGGAGGGTAATTACATCAGATAATTTTGTTTTAAAATCAAATTAAGACTGAGACCCGGTGGCCCGGTGTTTGAGTGTGGGACTGCGGCCCACTGGTTTGGCAGTTTAAATCGAGCTGCAGCTCTCCAAGAGCAAGACTGAGCCTCCCACTCCCACCAGAGGGCAGTGATGCCCCCCTCCCCCGCAAAAAATAAAAAAATAAACTAAAATTAACTATGTCCATATCCCTACTTAAATACTCTAATGATGACCTTTATGAGGGGGAATTGCAATTGTTTTTCATAGTCTACAATTATCATGAAAATTTGTTTCCTTTTATTCCTTTTCACCAATTGACCTTTGATTATTATTTTTAAGGTAAGCTTGCATATTTCCTGTTCCCAAAGATTCATTAATACTGGGCCATAAAATATGTCCATGTTGAAATGTTCTATCATTAGCAGATTCACTTCCTGGTCTCATTTAAATAAAACCTGATCGAGAGATGCTACCCGGTACTATTTAAAATGGTAAGCGATCGTCACTTCACACCTGTATTTCATCATATGGCTTCATATAACCCGTGGTTATATTTCTATTTATTTGTCGGTTTACTATAAATAAATCCCTCAAGAATTTCTGCTTATGGAGTCTCTCTTACTTATTCCAGAACTTAGATAAATGCCTGACACATGCAATAGATATTTTTGCACTATTGTTGTTGTTCTTGAATTATAGCGAGATCCAGTTGTCTACTGATAAGTCAGCAATGGATGTCCTTGAGAAAGTAAGGCATGAAAAACTTTACATTTTGTTGTGTTTAGTAAGATAACTTAAAATGCATTCCACCAAAAAAAAATCATTTTCTCTCAACTAGATAGAATCCAGACGAGTTCCGGATGAATTTTGTCTAACTTCTGTGTGGTATACGTACTGTGTTTATCAGGTTTTTTGTCCCCTTCTCTCCATACCTACACATCATATAATAGATTCTCTTTTGAAGTAGAGAAAAATATTTACAGTTGAAGCCTCCATTCTTCTCAGAAATCTTATTTAAAAATAGATTGATGATTAATTTGTGAGTAGTGACAACACACTGATCTAGGGAAATGACATCCACCCACAAAATACACCATTCTAACTATTTGCTTAAAATGCATTATTTTCCCTTCTATAAAGACTCTGAGCTTATTAAATGAAATTTTCCAAAGGGAACCCAATCCTTTATTTTGCTTTTGCTCACATTCTTTGACATGAACTTTCTGGAAAAACAAGGGTGTTGCTCTCCCCCCCCCCCTTTATGATTTACACCCGAGGTGAATCTGCCTGTCATCTCTTTAATTTAAACAGGCAACATTCAAGATTCTTAACCATACAGCTGACCCCTGAGAAGCAGGATATATAACAGACCATTAATTAGTTGTTTGAAGTGAAGGGATATGGCACATTGGAAACCAGGCCTCTCTGCTCCATTGCACATTATATCTAACCACATTGTCCATTTATATTTTTGACAATTACCAAAGAGCCAATCCCCTGGAGAAGCATCACAAGTTAGCAAGTTTGATTGATGTGCATTAGGCCGTCAATGACTTGTTCTATCAGGAGTATTTCCCTTTTTGCATGAAGGAAAGATGGTCAAAATATGTATCAGACCTCAAATCAAATTAAAGCCCAAAAGATTTCATTGAAATGCTGCTTTTTGTTTCATACATAAATTTACATAAAATTGAGTTACTTAAGATTGCATATCTGTTTCAATTTTCCTTCCATTTTAGACATTCTCAAATGAAAAGCAGTTGCATTGAACACTATATTAATTGTTCAGGAGAGTAATACAATCAACCAGGCTATTTTCTAATTTAAGGTCAGAGGAAACGATTGTTCGCTGTGAATATTTTCCCTAGTTATAAAATTATAAATAATTCACATGATGCTCACTGAAAGAAAAATGAACAAAAGGATGCTATCAAGAGGCAACAAAACAACAAATGTGATGTCCCATCTTTCCTTTAATAATTCTAGAGATCATTTGACCTTCAATAAAGGGAGTTTACCTTTCATGAAATATTTCTATGACAATTAATTAGAAGATATTGAATGTTTAAAAATGATATTTTAAATTACTTTTTTGGTTATATTTTTAAAGTAAAATTTAGCACCTACGTTTTTCATAAAATCAGCAATTTGTAATATTATGGACGTGTTGAATTTGTTCGAGATATACCAAGTTTCCAAGGTGAGTTTGTGTCAGAAGTAATGATGACACATTAGCTCCCCTGGGTGATTTAACAGCATGAAACCCTAGAGATGCGCCTCTCCCAGAAAAAAAAAATCTATAATCCTAAAATAGAATGCAGCTGAATATAAATTTTAAAAGGTTGATAACTGTGATTATTTTCCTCAGTGTATTATGTCAATCTACTGCACAAGTAGTAAATATATTTGGTTGAAATGCAAAACAAACTCTATGGTGGATATATTTATTTGCAATCTATTTGTTCCTTTTCATCTCAATTATTTGATTGGACACTACTCTTTACAATGTGGGTAAACTGTTAAAATGCTTAAACCTCTGATCAGTCAATGGATATACTGTTCTCCTTAGGAAAAAAGCCTGAATTCTTCAATACCACTATGGTGCCCAATTTTCCATTTTTAATAGAAATTAGTAAGTTTAGTAACACAATTCTCTTCTACAAATGCACTAACCAGGCATTTGTTTGCCTTACATTCACACCATGTTGATGCATAGGTCCTTTTCCAAGAGAGATGGATAGATGCCTCACTGTTGAAGTGCAACTGAGAGGAGAAAATGTGCCCCCAACCGCTGCCCACGCACACACACACATTTACGTAAGATGAACAGGTTAGCCTATGTGTTACTAGCTCATTATCTGTTTCTTTCCATTCTGTCCTTCATTGAACTGAAAAACAAGTGTGTAGAAAGATGCATATTAAAAAGCAGAAGTTATTATTTCAAGCAAATGAAATGCAGCTCACACTTTACGATGAACTCTAGAAGAGAATGTGACATCCTAATCTTAATCTGCTAAAAAAAGAAAAAAGCCTTCTAAAATGTTATGAACTAGGAGACTCTTTCATGTAATCTAGCCACTTTTACCTCTTTAAGAGATGCAATTGTCTTACATAATTGGGGAATGAACAAAAACAAACAAACGATAACTGGCTTATCTGTATTTGTGGCTTGCTAGACATCATTTTGAAACTTAAACATTGGAGTAGTTCTCTGAACCAACTAGCCATGTGACCATTAAAAATTATAGACTATATTATGCTTTTCAAACCCTGTATCTTTACTCTGTACTGAATACTAATATCTTTGAAAGTACTTATGTCTCATCTGTCTTTGTAACCTCTGTGTTTAGAATAGTGCTTTGCTCTTTACAAACTGATAAAATAGTGGGAGGGAAAAAGGCAACTCAGAAAAATTTGGAAGAATTTGTGTGTGCATATATATGTATATGTATGTGTATATATTTATATATATGAACTTTTGAAAGCATTTGTATGTGTGTATATGTGTGTATATATATGTGTGTATGTGTGTGTATATATGTATGTATAAATATATATTATACCATATTTACCAGTTTTCTCAGAAGAAAACCCTGCCTACAATTTATGAAGCCTTCTTTTTGGTCAATGCTTCCAGAATAGATGATAGATGATGATTGAGATAGTTAGAGAGATGATAGGTAGATGATAGATAGATGATGATGATGATGATGATGAGAGAGAGAGAGAGAGAGAGAGAGAGAGAGAGAGATGGTAGATAGGAACCCTCGTGCCATACTGGTTATGATTTGGACTGCTAAACACAAGGTCAGCAGTTGAAACCACCAACTATCTCTGCTGGAAAAAGACAAAGCTTTATACTCCCATAAAGAGTTACATTTTCGGACTGAGCCCCAGTGGCGTAATGGCTGTGTGTGGGACTGTGGCCCACAGGGTTGGCAGTTCAAATCCAGCACCAGCTTTCAAGGAGCAAGGCTGGGCCTCCTACTCCCAACAGGGGGCAGTGATGTCCAAAAAAAAAAAAGAAACAAAAGAGTTACATTTTCAGAAATCCACAGTGGCATTTGTATTCTGTCTTATTGTGTCATGATTAGCTGGAATTGAATTGGGTTTGGGGGACGTGTTTGTGCATGCATGTGTGTGAGTATATGTGCAATATATACATACACACACACACACAATGACTGAGCCCCGGTGGCATAGTGGTATAGTGGTTGTGCGTGGGACTGCGGCCCTCTGAGCTGGTGGTTGAAATCCAGCAGCAACACTGCAGGAGCAAGGCTGGGCATCCTACTCCCACCAGGGCAGTGATGCCCTCCCCCAAAAATATACATACAAATATTTCCAAAGGCTCATAAAAATCATTACCTCTTCATCTAATTTTTCACATTTTCTGAATGCCTTCCATTTTCATAGAGAATAAAATGAAGTTCTAATACCAAAATATTGAAAGGATTTTGTAAAAACCTTTATTATTGGGGTATTGCAGTATTTCAAATCCATTTTATAATCAAAGGAAGTTAAACCAAATGATAAAAGTAATTTTCACAGAGTAAAAGAGATGACAAAGGACAAAAATAAAATTTTGTTTCCATCTTTCTCACTCTGAAATATATTAATCTGTATTTTCCCTAAAATTATTGTTATTCTTTATTATGGATCTATATTCTAATTATCTCCAATTTGATATAAATCATTAGTATTATTTTAGAGTATAAACAGAATAAATTTATTTATAATAACTCTTTAAATATTTTTAAAGAACTACAGAGAAAGGGAAATAATAAGAGAACATAATATAGAAAGAAAAAGAGGAGTATCTTGGGCCTTCAACACCCAAGTTCACATACTACACATGGTTTATTATACTTCTTATTATTACAGTACCCTTGTTACTAATCTCTGTCCCATAAAATATTTAAATTACAAATTCAATTTAAATGACAGAGATCAGACTGAGTCCCGGTGGCATAGTGGTTGAGTGCAGGACTGCGGCCCACTGGCTTGGTGGTTCAAATACAGCAGCAGCAGGGCTGGGTAGCTCCCAAGACCACCAGAGGGCAGTGATGCCCCCCTCGAAAAAAAAGAAACCATTTAAATGACAGAGATCTTCATAGAAATAGATAGATATGCAGTCAAAGCAAGATATCCCTTGTACAGGATGGGGCAGGACTCAGCAAGGCTTCATAATGGTATGCATAATGCCTCTGAGAGTTGAAGTGCTTTGGTAGTAACTGATGAGATCCCCAGATTTTATTATATTGTTCTTTCTGGACTACTAAGGGAATAGATTTGTTATGGAATGACTAATTTTGAAGGCATCACATTCACTGCAGTGAAAGAAAGCTTTCCGCATATCCTGAACAACCAAATCACACTGACTGTCATGGAATCAGTGCTGGCTCATCACAAGCCCCTGAGTATTGCAGAGATTGTAAGACTGCATATGGAGTAGAAAGCCCAGTCTATACCCTGAGGAGCTGAGGGTGGTTGTGATCTGCCATGCGAATCATAACCCAATATGGAATCACAGCACAGCATCTAAAATAATTAAACAAAACTCTCTTTAGGAGCCCTAGGTGGGCATCATTTCATGTTCAGCTGCTCTGTGCAAGGTCAGAAGTTCCAAACCCATAGCCATGCTCCACAGGAGATAAGGGAGGTTTTCTAGTCTTATAAAGAATGACAGTGTAGGGACTGAGCTCCGGTGGCATAGTGGTTGAGTGTGATTCTGTGGCCCACTGGCTTGGCGGTTCAAATTCAGCAGCAGCAAGATTGGGTAGCTCTCACGACCACCAGAGGGCAGTGGTTGCCCCCCCCAAAACAAAACAAAACAAAACAAAAAAGAATGATAGTGTGACAATCATGTGCTATGTAGATGTAGGGGTGGAGTCTGGCCTGTTAATCTGGAGATAGCCATTGAGTAGCCAAAGAGGCCTCTGTGTGGGCATGGTTTTCTCCTGAGACTTCTGGGAAATCTCACAATATTTCTCTCATGGAGAGAAGAAGCTACCTCCCCAGTTGTTGGGAGCTAGTCTCAGAGAGACAACAAACCACGGACAAGACAACATGGCAGTGTCTGAGGAGCTGGAGGAGCCAGAGGAGAAGCCACACGGCTTTACTGTGATGGAACCAGACCTTTGAAGCTGGAGAAGCCACGTGGAGACCCCTGCCAGCGATGAGTTGCTTCTACCACTACTGGTTGCTGTTGACAGACCCTGAGCCCTGGAAGCAAGGAGCCATGGGGAGAACCCTGCCAGTGCCAGGACTCTGCACCCACTGGCCTGTGACTTCATGAGTCAGAAGGAGACTTTATAGACTGGTATCAGGCATATGGGCTGATATCAGACTTGTGACTTTGAGCTGAACTTGGTTGGTATGCTTTCTCAATGTCCCATTCCTCTTGTATGTAAATCTTACCCTTATATCCATATGCAAGTCTATGACTTTTGTTTCTCTAATCTACCTGGACTAACACAGACATTTTCGGAAATTCACAGGGTCCATTTTAACTGCCCTACAATTATGAGGACTCAGGATAGACTCTATGGAAAAAGGGAGGTTGGTGGTTTATTTTATTTTAGTTATTTTATACTTAGAAGGCTCATCTTCCAGCATTATGTTGAACAATATTCTGTTGGAATCAATGAGCTTTTCTGTGGCTAACTTTTGGAATTGAGTGTCAGACCTTTCTTCATACCCTGTCCTCGTCTGCAAGTGTAGCAGAAACCTGTCCACCACAGGCAACCCTGTGACTGTCTGTGTAAAGTCCAAGTTGGGGAGCTCCCAGTGTCCAAGCAATATGCAAGCCACCCTATGGCAAAAAACTGACAGAATAGGTCTGCAGAAAAGGTATAGCATGGGAATATTTGTTCGTGCCTCCTCCTCTATTTCCTCAATCTCAGTGGATATGTTACGTTGGATTGACTACAGAAACATATCCAGAGATACTCTCATGTGTAAGAAAGAGATTAATATCAATAAGCTTTGCATTTCAGTGAAACATCTCAGCCCATTCTGACTCAGTGCATCAGTCTGATGCTAGTCCGTAAGCTCCTCTGCAGATGCACAGTCACAAGGAATAATGCTGAATGCAGGAATAACACAGGCTGGCGAGTGAAATGTTTTATGTAGTCAATGGTGGTGGGCATTTCTGTAGGGCTTCAGCTGCCATAAGGGTCAGCCAGCAAGACTGTGAAGTCAGATAATGAGGAAGGAGGTTCCCAGGATCCTCTTTGTGATAAGGTCACACCCACAAGTAGTCTCCATCAGAGACTTACTGACACACTGATTGACACACTGGATCTATCCATCCCTACTTCCAGGAAATTATGTAACTACCACAGAGGGTTAAGAATATATGGCAGCACTGGTACAAGTTTGTTTGATATGATTGATTTATGTATTCCTTTCAATTTGTAAGATTTATATGAATTGTATTCAATTGAACATGGCTCTGTGGTTATTAATTTTTCTTTTAAACATTATGGAAAAATCCATGTCCTTTTAAATGCATTGAAATTTCTTCTTATAATTAGTTATTAATATATGTAATAAATTATTGTGATCCCATATTATTCTTCAGCTACCCACTGTTCTTCTCTTATCATTTATCAATTTTCCAAGGAGCTTTGGTAACCAATTTTGCCATACACTTATTTCCCTTTATATTTCTCTATAAATAATAATATTTTATCTATTTATACTGCTCCAACTAGTGGATCCACTTCATCCTCAATATACTTGAGCAACAGACTATGATGAAAAATAGTGTGACATTTTCTTATTTGACATAGTCTTTTTGAAGTTCAACTCAAAATTGTCTTATATAAATGTTCTGAATTTGAACTGGGAATTTGAATTGCTGGTTCATATTTACACTTGCCCTTTAAGTGCACCTAAGATACCATAGTATTTATACATTGGGTTGCTTAGCGGAAAGTCAAGAATTTGAAATCACTGACCATTTTGCAGGAGGAAAATAGAGTTTTCTATTCTCATATAGGGTTAAAGTCTCAGAAACCCACAGGGGCAGTGTGTTAATCTGGGTAGACTAGAGGAACAAATTTCATAGACATGTGTATGGATATGAGGAAAAGATTTATCTACAACAGTAATAGAATACTGAGAAAGCATCCAAAGCCTGTCCAAAGTCATAAGTCTGATAATAGCCCATATGCCTGATACCAGTCTATAATGTCTCCTTTTGACTCATGCACCAAGTCATAGGTGAGTGGGTGCAGAATCCCAGTGCTTGCAGGGGTCTCCCCATGACTCATCACTTCCAGGGCTCAGAGTCCATTAACAGCATCCAGTAGTAGCAGAAGCAACTCATCACTGGCAGCGGTCCCCAAGTGGACTCTCCAGCTTCAGAGGTCTGGCTACATCAGGGCAAAGCCATGTGGCTTCTCCTATGGCTCCTCAGACACTGCCATCTTGTCTTGCTGTGATTCATCATCTCTGAGACTAACTCCCAACAACCTGGGAGATAGCTTCTCATCTCCACAGGGAAATATCGGGAGATTTCATAGAAGTCTCAGGAGAAATCCATGCCCACACGGAGGCCTCATTGGCTACTTCATGGCTATCTCCAGATTAAAAGGTTAGACTCCACCACTACATCTCAATCATGCAATTAACATAAGCACATGACCGCCACAAGCAGATCTACCTTGTCCTATTGACATGCTATGAGTCAGAATTGACTTGATAGCAGAGAAAGTGGTGTTTTTTGGTATAGATATCATTGTTTGGGGACTTTTTTGAAAAAAAAAAAAAAAAGATCAGTAATTCCACTCACAAAGTAATGATTGGCCTTGTTACCAAACAAACACAATGTGTTCACAACCTGCTCTAACATAGAACACAAGAGAAATGTACAAATTGAAAGCGAAGTGTACTGCACTCCCATTCTTCTCAAGAATATCAATAGTTTTCGATGCGCCACATAGTTGAGTGCCTTTGGTATAGTCCACAAAACACAAATAAACATCTTTCTTGCATGTCAGCAAGGATAGTTCTGTGTCCTCTTCTTAATCAGACCTGAACCTCTGGCAGCTCCTTGTCAATTTGCTTCTACAAATATTTTGGAATGATAGCTAGCAATAATAATAATAGTAATAATAATAATAGTTACTTTGTTCTGTAGTTTGAGCACTCTGTTGGGTCACCTCTTTTTGGAATGAGTACAAATAGGGATCTCTTCCAGTCAATTAGTTGGCCAAGTAGCTGTCTTGCAAATGTCCTGGCACATAGGAGGAAGCACTTCCAGTGCTACATCAATTGGAAAAAGTTTAGGTGGTATTTCATTAATTCCTGGAGCCATGTTTTTGGCTAATGCTTTTGGTGAAACTTGATCTTCTTCTGCCAGTATGATTGTTTCTTGTTCCTATGCCTCCTGAAATGGTGGAAGGTCCACTAGTTCTTTTTGTTACAGTGGCTCTGTGTATCCTTTCCATCTTTTCTGCATCATTCACTATATTGTCCACAGAACCTTTTATGATTGCAACTCAAGAATTGAACTTTTTTCCCCTTCAGTTCTATCAGTTTCATATAAATGAGCATGCTTTTCCTTTTTGGTTTTCTAAATCCAGGTCTTTGTACATTTCACTGTAATATTTGACTTTGTTTTCTTGAGCTCCTTTTTGAAGTTTACACATCTCTTTGACTTCATTTCTTTCAACTATGTTAGCTACAATTAAGGGAAAATTTGAGAATCTCTCTGACATCCACTTTGAACTTTTTTCTTTCCTGTCTTCTTAATGAAATTTTTCTTTCTTCAGTCATTATGTGTTTGGTAATGATTCCCACAGCTTATCAAATCTTCTGCCATAAGTGTTAAATTCACCAAATCTGTTCTGGAAATGTTCTCAAATTTCTGATAGGATAGAGTACATCTTTTTTTCCCCATGTTTGATCATTTTATTGGAGGCTCAAACATCATTTCTCATAATACACCACTACATACATTGTGCCACACTTCTTCACATGCCTGCAGCTATCATCGCTCTCTGAACCTCCACCTTTCCATCTGAGTCAGAGGTCAGAGTAAAGCATCTTGAATACATGTTAGATCAATTTTAGACTGAGATCATTGGTATAATTCTTTAATTTCTTCATCACTCACTTTTGTGGTTGATGTACAAATGTAGAAAAATGTTTTTACTGATTGGATGTCCTTGAAGGCAGATATATAATTCTATTACAGACAACATTGTATTTAAAGATTTATTTTGCAAAGTTCTTTTTGAGACTGATTGCATTATTCCCAGCAGAGTGAATCAGGTTAATTGCTTATTCAAAATGGACAATACATTTTTGACGACACCCCTTTTCCCTAGATTCATACTTAGTGCATCCTGAATACTGACCATTGGGAGATGTTTGCACCTATTTCTTCTTACCTTCAGTCATAGCCCATCAGCACATGAAGATCCTGAAGGCTCCTCTGCCATAGCCTCTGCCCCAGTCAAGTTACCATGGTGGACCTTGACCCAAGGAAGCAGCTTCACCTCACTCACAGCTTGAGCCTCCTCCACCTCATTGGGCCCATCATTGGCAATGTCTTTAACAATGTTCTGTTTCCATTCGTGAAGCCTTCAGCATCTAACAATGGGTTGAAGCTATGAAAAAAAATTCTGGGTCTGCTTCCTCAGAAGAAAAAGAAGACTTCTTCATTTTCTCTTCTTAGTCTGGAAGCTACTCTTCACTTTTGGTAACCTCACTGGCATTTGAAATACAAACGACACAACTTCCAGCATCACAGTCACACACAAGACACCATAGTTCAACAAGCTGACAAATGAGGAATAGTGGACCAGATAAGTACAATCTCTATCAAAATATATAGGCAAAGAGCATGTATAGAGGTCAAAATACAGTAATTATATTTATATGTATAGAGCATGTATAGAGGTCAAAAGACATATAATTATATTTATATGTGACAATGGGGAAATAATGTGCATATAGGTTTTGTAGTAAAAGAGAAGATAGATATTGGGCTTCTACTCAAGTATTCCCTCAATGCAGGAACACTTTCTTCTATTAAAATGGCATTCCATAATGTTCACCTTCCCAAAAAGATCTCGGAAAATAAAACAGGTGTATAAGCAAATGTGGTGAAGAAAGCTGATGGTTGTTAGCTATCAAAAGATATAACATCTGGATTCTTAAAAATTTGAAGCAACCATCTGACAGAAGCAACAGAGCCCATAAGGATGAATCACACCAGCCTGTGTGATCATTAGGTGTCAATGGAATCAGGCATTAGGCATCAAAGAACAAAAGTTATATCATTTTGAATGAGGGGGGATGTGGTGTAGAGACTCAAAGCCCATTTGTAAGCAACTGGACATCCCCTTACAGAGGGATCATAGGGAAGATGCAAGCCAATCAGGGTGCAGTATACCATCGATGAAACATACAGCTTTCTTTTAGTTCTTTAATGCTTCCCCCCATCTCCACTATCATGATCCCAATTTTACCTTACAAATTTGGCTAGGCCATATAATGTACATTGATATATATATAGAATATATGTAGAATATATAGAATATAGAATATATATAGAATATATATATATATATATCCTAGAAACACAGGGAAACCAGGACAGATAAAGCTCTCAGGACCAATAATGAGAGTATCAATATCAGGAGGGTGAGGGGAAGGTGGGGGAGAAAGGGGAAACCAATCATTAAGATCTACATTTAATCCTCTCCCTTGGGGCAGGTGGTGGGATTTACGATAGAAAAATGGGTGAAGTGGGACATCAGAAAGTGTAAGATATGAAAATATAAAGAAATAATTCATAAAGTATCATGCGTTCATGATGGAGGGAGGTGAGAGGAGATAGAGAGGAAAAGTGAGCCATTACAGGTGCTCAAATAGAAATAAAATGCTTGGGAATGATGGTGGCAACAAATGGAAATATGTGCTTGACACAATGGATGGATATATGGATTGTGAAAAAAGTTGTACAAGTCCCCAATAAAATGATTTATAAAAAAAGGAAATACAATCTCATCCCAAATATTGCAACTAACTCTGTAATTGTGATACGCACAAAACAAAGAAATGAATGCTTCTAAACAACAAGAAGAACAAAATTCTCACAAATCACTTTACATTTAGTCTGCACTATTATAGCCTTAGGTAGTAAATTTTGATAAGAATTTTAAATGTTGGCTTTTATTTTATCTCTAATGGCTTTTATTTTATCTCTAACTGTGTTATAGGTAAACCTGTGGTGCCAACATGGCCACAGATGATAGGCAGGTCTGTTGTGACGACATGGCCAATGAACACACACAATCAATTGAAGGGCGAAAAAAGAAAAGGCTTGGCAAGCTCTGTCCTTGCTCTCTTGCTTTCAGATCTTTGGACCAGACAGCTGCCTTGTTCATCCTGTGCCTCGACCTCCAAGCAACACTACCCGTGGGACGCCTAGTCATGGACTGTGGAGCTGTGAGTTGAAGTTCCTTCAAGCCCTACTTTGCCATGATTCTGTGATATACATCTCTTGAGCTGGGACTGTTGGACTCTGTCATCTGGCTGTCTGTTGGTGACCTGCTCTGCTGTTTGCTGCCTGTGACCAGGTAGCCTGGATTGCTCTACAGAGGACTACTCAGCGGCCCTCGAGACTTGAAGGACTGCCAGTCTTCTAGCTGTCTCATGCTAGTGAGCTGCATGAGCAATTTATACTGCTTTGTAGATAGCTAACTGTTTCTTTCTTATCTTATATACCTTTCTCTCTACATAAATATATAAAGAGAATTATTAGTGTCCTGCCTGACACAAAGTGGTATCCATTAAGTCAAAAAGGTCTTAATATTTACACAAAGATTATATAAGATCATAATTCTTTTAAAAACTGTCTACAATTTTAGCCAAACACTAAAACACTCTTCCACCAGACACATGTAAATAATGTGCTATCTAAAGTAATATGATGTTGTACAGAATGTTTACTGTTAGAGTAGGATTTCCAAATATTATTCATTCATATTTTATGTATTACTTCTTTGAAGCAGTTAATTTAGAACAAATAAAGTTGATTTTATGTCTCATATGAAAAGAAGAGTAAATTGTATACTTTTTATGTCCTGCATGTATCAAACAAAAAACTCACAGTCATTGATTGAGTCAATACTGACTCCCCGCAAAGGCCTGGATGTTTTCTGAGATTGTCACCATTTACGGGATTAGAAAGTGCATTCTTTTATCCCAAGTTGCTGCTTGTGAGTTTGAACTGCTTGCCATGAGTTTTCAGTCCAGGCTTGTATGCATAAATAGTGTTTTTTTCCCCACAGCGTGGGTATATTTGTTTGTGTCACAGTTGTGCACTTTTGAACGAATGGACAACTTATCTGATAGTGGAAACTTTACTAAAGAAGATTTTTTAAATTGAAAAATAAAGTTATTGGAAAATCAGGGTTTTTGCATAGTTTATAACTTAGTCATGCAGTGCTATTGTGAGATAGATACTATAAATCAGAGAATTCAAAGAACAGAACTTTATTTTCTTGGTGTCCAACTTAACTACTCATTACTGTGCAACCCACGTTGCCAAAAGAATCCCTGCTTTGTTGAGGGAAAAGATGACATATTTGAATCTCCCATTTTGAATAGCATTTAACTCCATCTCCTGTTTTAAATTTTGTACAACTTTAACCTCAGACAATTAAGGTTAGATTATAATCCCCACATTGATAACTCGACTCCCACTAGTACCCATAATATCGCTTGGATCTGGTTAAATGATTATTTTGGTGATATCCAGTTAGTATAAAATATCCTCACATGACTTGTGAAAGTAGATACTCTGTAGCAATGTACCAAGATCTTCCTTGAGACTTAAGTGGTAGAATGCAAAATATTACGATAAGTATATAGAACTATAGCTGATAATCTACCCCCAAATTATGATGAAAATAATGAAAACAGAAATAATCTCATGAATGTAAAATTTCATCCAGGGAGACTTGCTATTTGTGATATGTGTTTAATGGAAACTCAGCTGTCACATGTTTCTACACTCTCTGTTTCCTCTAGATGAGCTTCACATACCCCAAATGGGTATGCGTTCCTGTAGGGTGGAGCCAATTAGAGCAGTATAAAGGATCCCACTCCCATTGAAAGCAGAGTTACATGGGAAATGCCTTATTTAGATTTGTAACATATGTGTGCACAATATCCTTTGGGGACTCTGGGATTACTTTTTGACTTTCATAGAAGGATGTCAGCAAATATTGAAAGACTGAGATACAAATATTGCATGCCATAAAATGAGAGTTGGAGGAAAACCATTAAGCACACACTTAAGTGGGGGTTGGTCATTGTGCCAGGCAGGGTTTTCTTAGAGCAATAAAAGTCAGAACACTAGCAATTATTTTTATATATTTATATATAGATAAAGGTATACAAGATGAGAAAGAAACAGATAACTATCTATAAAGCAGTAGATTGCTCGGTGCAACTCACTTGCATGAGACAGCTAGAAGACCGGCAGTCCTTCAAGTCTTGAGGGTCGCTGGGTAGTCCTTTGTAGAGCAATTCAGGCTATCTGGTCACAGGCAGGAAACAGCATAGCAGGTCACCAACAGACAGCCAGATGACAGAGTCCAACAATCCCCAGCTCAAGAGATGTATATCCCAGGAGCGTGGGGGAAGTAGGGCTTGAAGGAACCTCAACTCACAGCTACACAGTCCACGATTAGGTGTCCCACGGATAGTGTTGCTTGGAGGTCGAGGCACAGGATAAACAAGGCAGCTCTCTGGTCGGTAGATCCGGAAGCAAGAGAGAGGGTGGGACTCACCAAGCCCTTCCTATCTCTGCCCTTCAACTCATCTCATGTGTTCATTGGCCGTGCTGTCACAACAGACCCACCAATCTTCTGTGGCCATGTTGGTATACCAAACCTACCCATCACAATCCACCCCTTGCCAACATGGCACCTGTACACAATTTTTTACTCAAATAGAATTTCCAGACATCAATGAAATCAAACTTATACTTGACAGTAAACATCTATCATACATATAAATGAGAACATACTGAGTCCAAAAAGATTCAATAAGCTCTTAAACAGAAAATACACGAACAGTCACAAACCTCGCTTCTGCAATTGATGACATGCTCATAATTGGTAGGCAGAACTACCTTCTTCTACTATCCATTTTGTATTACTTATACCCTCAGCAATCATTTCAGCTGGTTGTGGTTTTCTGCCTGGTGGGGTGACCCAGACCTTCATTCCTGAGGGGTTTAGGTCATTAGATGTCCTGTCATGATGGGATTGCTGTAATTTACCATTAACTTTTATCACAGGGCATGGTAGCACTAAGAGTTGGCCTATGGGATCTCCTGCATTCCAGACATATTTCTCTTTACCCCCATTATGTAATGCCAGTCCAATTTCTTCTTGAAAATCTGGATCGATCACACCACTCAGTACAGTGGCACCCTTCCTGATCTGTTGATCCAAAGGCATGAGAAGCCCAAAGGAGACATTATCAGCTGCCAATTCAGTGGAATCCGTGCTGTGTTTCCAGGTGGGCGAGTTCTTTCCTTCGGGACAAGGCTCTCCAATCCTGAAGAACATAGGGTTGCTGGGACAGGAAGCAAAAATGTTGCAAATGGGTCAATAGGAGTAATAGTGAGTGGTGCCAATCCAGTTTCCAAACCTTGGTTCCTGGACCCATGAATCCTGGCTAATGGAGACACCGCAGCATATATTGGCTGTTGGTTTAAAGTGTATACAGCTTCCTGCAGACACTGCCCCAGCCTCACAAGTTGTTACCATGTACTTTGCGTCGTTGTTGTGTCTTCAGGAGCCCATTCCATTGTTCTATCAAGCCAGCTGCTTCAGGATAATGAGGAACATGATATGACCAGTGGATTCCATGGGCATGGGCCCATTGCTGCACAGATTTTGCTGTAAAGTGAGTTCCTTCATCTGGAGCAATGCTATGTGGGATGCCATGCCGGTGGATGAGGCATTCCGTAAGTCCACGAATGGTGGTTTCGGCAGAAGCATTGCATGCAGGGAAGGCAAATCCATATCCAGAATATGTGTCTATTCTAGTCAGAACAAAGTGCTGCCCCCTCTAGAATGGGAGTGGTCCTATATAATCAACTTGCCACCAAGTTGCCGGTTGAGCTCCCCGAGGAATGGTTCCATACCTTGGACTTAACGTCGGTTTCTGCTGCTGGCAAATGGGGCACTCAGCAGTGGGTGTGGCCAAGTCAGCCTTGGTGAGTGGAAGTCCATGTTGCTGTGCCCATGCATAACCTCCATCCCTGCCACCAAGTCCACTTTGTTCATGTGCCCATTGGGCAATAACAGGAGTGGCAGAGGAAAGAGGAGGGCCAGTCTCCACAGTGCATGTCATCTTATCTACTTGATTGTTAAAGCCCTCCTCTTCAGAGGTAACCCTTGATGAGCATTCGCATGAGACACAATTACATTTACTTTTTTGGTCCATTCAGAGAGATCCATCCACATACCTCTTCCCCACACCTCCTTGTCACCAATCTTCCAATCATGCTTCTTCCACATCCCTGAAAATCCAGCCAAGCCATTAGCCACAGCCCATGAATCAGTATACAGTCTCACATCTGGCCACTTTTCCTTGTAGGCGAACTGAACGGCCAGGTGCACTGCTCGAAGTTCTGCCCATTGGGAGGATTTTCCTTCACCACTATCTTTCAGGGAGATCCCAGAAAGGGGCTATAGCAATGCTGCTGTCCACTTATGAGTGGCACCTGCATATTGTGCAGAATCATCTGTGAACCAAGCATGACTTTTCTGTTCTTTAGTTAAATTATTATAAGGAACTCCCCAGGAGGTCATAGGTACAGATTTGGAAAGAGAAGGTAATGTGACTTGAGTGGGGACTATGGGCATTTGGTCCACTTCTACATGCAGCTTACTTATACCTTCAGGTCCTGCTCTGGCCCGATCTCATATGTACCACTTCGATTTAACAATGGAGTGTTGCTGCACACATCCAACTTCATGACTTTGTGGGTCAGACAATACCCAGTTAATGATGGGTAGTTCAGGCCTCATGGTGACTTGGTGGCCCAAGGTGAGGTGTTCAGTCTCCACCAAAACCCAGTAACAGGCCAACGGCTGTTTTTCAAAGGGGGAGTAGTTGTTTGCAGAAGATGGCAGGACTTTACTCCAAAATCCTAATGGTCTACGCTGTGATTCACCAATAGGGATCTGCCAAAGACTCCACACTGCGTCTTTATCAACAACTGACACGTCTAACACCATTGGATCGGCTGGATCATGTGGTCCCATTGGCAAAGCACCTTGCATGGCAGTCTGAACCTGTTGCACAGCCTTTTCTTGTTCCAGGCTCTGCTCAAAATTGGAGGCCTTTCGTGTCACCTGATCTCGGTACCACATGTGTCAGGCAGGGTTCTCCTAGAGAAATAAAAATCAGAACACTAGTAATTCTTTTTATATATTTATATAGAGAGAAAGTTATACAAGATAAGAAAGTAACAGTTGACTATCTATAAAGCAGTACAGATTGCCCGGTGCAACTCACTTACGTGAGGCAGCTAGAAGACTGACAGTCCTTCAAGTCTTGAGGGCAGCTGAGTAGTCTTCCATAGAGCAATCCAGGTTATCTGGTCCCAGGCAGCAAACAGCAAAGCAGGTCACCAACAGTCAGCCAGATGACAGAGTCCAACAGTCCCCAACTCAAGAGATGTATATCCCAAGATGGGGCGAAGTAAGGCTTGAAGGCACCTCAACTCACAGCTACACAGTCCACGATTAGGTGTCCCATGGATAGTGTTGCTTGGAGGTCGAGGCACAGGATGAACAAGGCACCTCACTGGTCAGAAGATCCAGAAGCAAGAGAGAGGGCGGGACTCGCCAAGTCCTTCCTTACTCTGCCCTTCAATTCATCCTGTGTGTTCATTGGCCGTGCTGTCACAACAGACTCACCAATCTTCTGTGGCCATGTTGGCATACCAAACCTACCCATCACAGTCATTTTTGAGAACTTTTAGTCCTAGTTACAATATAGTTTTCCTAGAATATTCTTTAAGAAATATATGAATTACTATGCGGTATATAGGAGATGATGTAACTAAGGGGGGTCAGCACAACATAGCCTTTTTGATTCTTCGGTCAAGGTGTCACTAGAAAACAGAGTGGCTTTGAACCTTTTATTCACCCAGCACAGTGAGCTTTTGTGTTTATCAATATTTCTGTGTGTATATGGGAAAATAATATGGGACATAGAACAAGACAGACATATGAATCAAACAGGCCAGATGACTATACATTTTTTCACTACACATTATAACATCTTTATAAGCACCAGATTTATTTGGGTGGCTAACTTAGAACAAGTAAACAAGTTTGACTTCAAATGAATAATAAATTTTAAATTTACATTTATCTCAAAGTATACATAATTGAATTTCCATTTCCCTGCTCTCTGACATACCATAGAAGAAAAAAATAATGGTTTGAACCAATGTGATATAAATAATTTCTAGTCAACATGTGAGGTATTTGACAAATACCTTGCTTCCATTTAAATCCTGGTAAAAAACCAGATAGTATCTTGTAGAAAACCAATAATATAAATTTAAAGAGCTTGCCCTGGCTAGCATGTAGGATGCCAGATAAGACCAGGTTCATCATCAATATTCTATGCATAACTTCTAATCAAGAAGAAGAAATTCATTAGTATCAGAAAAAAGGTATTTGTTCTACAAAAGTCTGCAGCCTGTAAATAGCGCCTTTTTTCCATCCTGACTTGCATGAGTTTCAGAGCTGTCTTAAATACTCTACAGACCCCTAACCTTTTGGTTAACCAGAAAAAACTGTGGGAAAACAAAGAGAAGCAGCATACTTATAGAAAAAAAATAGCTAGGGGATTAGCCATGTAAAGCAAATGCATGCATGGGCACGCACACAGAGACAAGAATTAGGAAACTTGGCCCAAGTGTTCTCAGAACTAGGCCATGTAGAAAATAACTAAATAACGATGCTATTTTTCTGTGCCTTTCATTCTGCCATATGAAAGAAAGTGACCCCTACCTGAACGCATCGTCACAAAACTTCCATTAAATATCTCTTTAGGGCAATATAGCCTGAAGTTACCAGGGTGTGAGGTAAACATATCTGACCTCGTCTTTCTTCTCCATTGGGTCAGACTTGCTCCCACGGTCCATCTGCCCTTACCTACTCTGACATCAACTATCCTTTCCACGTTACACTATATCTCTGCTCAGTTCCAAAATTTATTGCAGTGACGATATAGAAACCATAGAGAGGCCTCACTGTATTTTGGGGGGAGGAGGGAGCATCATTGCCTCTGTTGGTCGTGGGCACTACCCATTGCTATTCCAGATAGCTGCCCTTGGATTTGAATGACCAAGCCCACAGGCTGCAGTCCTGCACTCAACTACTTACGCCACCAGGGCTCAGCCCCCAGTCCTCACTATGAAGAAGTTTTCTTAGGAAAGTAATAAGTTATCACAGATCAATAAGCAAAAAGGATACAGTCACTGGTCTAACATACCCTCTCTTCAGATTACAACCAAGTCTCTCTCTGATTCTGAGTTTTTCAGTTGCATGGTCCTTTGGTTTCCTCCTTTGTAGACCAGGAAACCAACCCACCTATCTCATTGCCCTATAACCCTAACCTTTCAGATTAGATGAGCAAAAGGTACCTCACTGTCTTGAATCTGTTCCTTCGAGACTGCACAATCTTTCTGGGATGTCTTCTATCAGCAGCCTCTGCCCATTCACAGAGCTCTTAGACCTGCTTTTCCTATGTGTTTAGGATTTCTCACTGTGCCCCCGAGGACTCACAGACACAAAGGAATGGTTTTGACAGAAGTATGTCTTGTTTTTCAGCCAGCCATACTCCCAAGAACAAACAAAGAATGGTCTTTAAGTCTTATGACCTAGGAGAGTAGTCTTAACAATATCCCCAGGAAAACAAAGGGTGTGACTTGGTTCACACCCTCTAGTAAGATCAAGACTTAAACTCGCCTTAATTATGTAATGAAGTCCTCCTTCCATGAAGGACTCAAAACCATAGGCATAAAACCCATAATTCAAATATATAGTATAAAGCATTACAGCTAGAGGAGTCATAGTGATTGGACACATAACAACCCCCAAACATATTAAATTATATGTGCTCTTATACTTATGTTGTTTTTAGGCAGATATAAAATTGACGGAGTGCATTCTCTTTTCACCCCTCTTTTCTTTTGTCTAATTATTATAGCTACATAAATTTCCCCTTAAGATAGCCTTTAATGTGACTGTTGCAGAATTTCTGAAATAACAGACTCAGTTGATCCTGAGAGAACCTACCATACAGCCCAAATCCAAAGCCAAACTCAATACCATTGACTGGGTCAATGTCAACGCATAGAACCTTATAGGACAAGGAAGAACTGCCAGTAAGTTTGAGAGACAGTTCATTATTCACAGTAGCAGAAAGTCCAATCACTGAAAGAAGGAACTAGCCCTTGAACTCTATACCCATGAAATTAAGACCCAAGTCCACAAAAAGACTCATTCCTGTGAACTACAGACAGCTTCTCTTTACAAAGTAAAGAATCAGGTCAAGAATCTCTTTATCTGTAAGCATTTCCCCTCTTGGAGTAGAGCAAATTGGATGAGATATCTACTCTGGTAGGCAGGGTGTTACATCGCCTTGTATCCTCATGAAGAAGCTACAAAAGGACAGACTTCTGCCCCTGACCATTTCAAGCATTATCATTACAAAAATCTCTCCTGGGAAATGAAACCAACAAGGGGAGGAAGGGAAAGCAGAAACACAGATGACAGGAGTTTCTTTGAATATCTATGAGGTACTAGATATCAAAGTAAGACCTTCTATTCTCCTCTGCATCATTTTATTGGGGGCTCTTAGAGCTCTTACTACATTCTATGCATCCATTCATTGTGTCAAAACATCTATACATATGTTGTCATCATTTTTTCAAAATATTTTCTTTCTACTTGAGCCCCTAGCTTCAGTATGTCATTTTCCCTACGCCCTCCCCCAATGTCCCATCCCCATGCCCCCTTGTGATCTTCCAGCTTCTCCTTCATTTTTTGGCATCTGTGTCAGTCATATATTTGTTATGACTATTTCATGATTGGGATGGAGGGATGGAGTCTAACCTGTTAATCTAGAGATAACCATTGAGTGTCCAATGAGGCTTCTGTGTGGGGATTACTTTCTCCTGAGACTTCTGGAAAATATCACAATATTCCTCTCATGGAGATGAGAGGCCATCTCCTCAGTTGTTGGGAGTTAGTCTGTGAGACGACGACCTACACAAGACAAGATGGCAGCATGTGATGAGCTGGAAGAGTCGAGGAGAAGCCACATGGCCTTATACTGATGGAACCAGACCTCTGAAGCTGCAGAAATCACATGGAGACCCCTGCCAGTGCTAAGTTTCTTCTATCTCCACTGGATGCTGTTGATGGACCCTGAGCCCTGGAAGCAAGGAGACATGGGGAGACCCCTGTGTGTGTTGGGATTCTGAACCTGCTGACCTGTGACTTCGTGAGTCAGAAAGAGACTTTATAGACAAGTACCAGGCATATGGGCTAATATCGGACATATGACATGGGACTGAACTGGGTTGGGATGCTTTCTCAATGTCCCATTCCTTTTGTATATAAACCTTACACTTATAAATATATGTGTGTCTATGAATTTGTTTCTCTAGTTTACCCGGACTAACACAGCGTCAGTAAACTGCAGCCACATAGGTGTAAAGAGGGATTAATGGAATTGCAGTGGACTTGAGTTGAACTTGTCTGGGATGCCTCCATAAAATATAATTCACTTTCTTGATATGAAGCTATTTCTTATACATAGATGGGTGTCACTGACAACTCACCATAACACAGGGTGCAACCCTCGTTTACATTCTATTACCTTGAATAATTTTTCACTATAATTTGCTGAATATGTACAGACTTGCCATTTATGTTATATTCTACTTTCCACCTCTTTAGATTTCAAATACTTGAGTCTGAACTTCTGAAATATATCAAATAAAGCAATCAAAAAGAAATATTCAGTGGAATCATATATACTCCAAGAATTTTAAAAATCTACCAAAAAGTAAACAAAAAAGCAATCACTTTAAGTTTTAAAAGCTTTTTTTGTGATGATATAAGGATAGATATTTATACAGCACATTGACAAGTATATAATGTGAGACTGCTATTTTGATTGTTACTTCCTTTCTGCCTGCAGAGTCCCTCAGTAACAGCAGTCGCCAAGTCAATATTCACCATCTCCCTGCCCTCCAGTTGACTGCTACACAGCACAGTGGCCCGGTAGCGCAGACTAGAACGCTCCCTGTGGGTGCGGAGACTCTCATACTTTCAGCAGCTGTCCAGCCTTGTCTTTGTCCTGAGCAGTTGGTGGTGGTTTGAAACTGCTGACCTTGAGGTTAGCCGTGACATATATAAACTACAGTTGATCTAAATCCCAAACTATTAAATGCCCTTAAGTCTTGCTTAAAGTGCCTTTATACCTTCCACGTTCTTTAATGGAGCACATTTACATCTAATATCAAAGTGTTAAAAACGCACACAAAAAAACAAACATTATCTTAGTATCACTTTGAGGAAAGATATTAACTTCTGACGAATTTTAGCAATTGCGTCTCACAATTCCAAATGTACAATCATGGTAAAGACTAGATAAGGAACCGTATGGCCACACACGGGTCTAGCTGGTTAGTGCCGTTCCACAAGGAGGAGGAGGCTGTAATTTGGGGGGAGTGGGATGGAGAGTTCTCCAGGCTGACCTTTCCCGATAAGCTGATGATGTTCTCATTAGCAGCAACCCCGCTGCTTGCCCTCAACAAAAGATAACATCCTGCTGCTAACACAATTTCCATTTTTGTGATTTAATGACACAATTAAATTGAAGATGCATTCTAAGTGAATTAGGGTTTAAGTGACAATAGCATGACTTTATAAATTTCATTCTATTTTTCCCAATCTCAGAAATGGTTCCTATTATGTGATTATATAGGAAGAGTTTGACAAAAAACATAGAAAATAATTAAGTGGCCTTTTAATGACTGTTTTCATTAAAATTAATTTTATACTTAATCTGTTGTGACTATTTTAACAATTAATTTTTGATTGTATTATAAATAATATTTTTATGTAATAACCACTTTATTTGTTCCCATGAAAAATATGGAATTCTAAAAATGAAAGACATCCTCTTGTGTGGTTATTTGTAATATGAATGTTATAGGAATAATGAATTTGTTCCTTCTCTAAAATGATATAATTTGTCATTGTAGGAATAGCAGAAACTGTAATATCTAGCACACTCTCATTTAAATTTTGACTTTTACCATTTATCATTTATGTGGCATGGAACACTATAGATCTGGATTTTAAACAATATTAATCTTTAGATCAGATTAAGTAGTCAGTAGAGCAAATAACTCACGTGATGATCAACTTGATTAAATTATGGTGCTCAGTTATTTGCACAAACGTTCGTCACTTTTATAAAGTAGTTATGTGTGATGACATTTGTTGGCCTCAACTAAATTATTTCATCATCCATAATAAGGGTGTCCCATAGTAAGACATAAAAAATTATAATAAATTACTGTATTAGTCCAGGTAAGGCTGTGTGGCTTCTCCTCCGGCTCCTTCAGCTCCTCGGACACTGCCATTCTGTCTTGTCCATAATTCATCATCTCTGAGACTAACTCCTGCCAGTGCCAGCTGGCTTCTTGAACCTGTGAACAAAGAGGATAAGAAAAGACTATATACAAAAGCTGGGAATGGGAGGATGGAGTCTGAAGACAGCCGCCCCAAGTTTAATGTAGGCAGCCCTTTTATGAGTCCAAGGCATTACATAATATACTTATTCTAATACTCTTTGCCATGACTGAGGAGCATCAATATCTTAAGTGAAGCTTACCACATTCTCATTCTCATCGGCCATCTCTTGAAACACAGCCAAGCTGCTTCCCTTTCCGACCGTGGTAATTTCTATCTACTATCATAAACTAAGCTACATGTATCTAAATAATCACTACAGTAAAACACCTGCACAATTATGTGAAAAGCAAAATATGCTGGGAATTAAGGTCATCATGCCCTAGAGCTATGTTGCAAAAGCAACTGGTGTAATCAGGACAGCTCTGAAGAGTTAGGTAGCAAAAGGCAACTCCTGCTTTCAGGACAGTTCCAAACTGTATTAACCCTTTGGTTTCAAGGCAGCTCCCAACAAACTCCCAACAACTGGGGAGATAGCATCGCATCTCCATGAGGAAAATATCACAATATTTCCCAGAAGTCTCAGGAGAAAGCTATGCCTACATGGAGGCCTCACTGGCTACTCAATGGCTATCTCCAGATTAACAGACTAGACTCCACCCCTACATCTCAATCATGAAATGAACATAAGCACATGACTGCCACAAGAGCCAAGAGTTCATGAGTGAGGGAGGGGGAAGGGAGGGGAAAATGAGGGGCTGAAACCAAGGGCTGAAGTCAAAAACACATGTGTTTAGAATTATGATGGCAACAAGTGTACACATGCACTTGACATACATTGGATGGATCTATGGTTTGTGATAAGAGTTGTACAAGCGTCCAATAAAATGATTTACAAAAGAGACTGCTATTAGGGCATATCTATTCTCTGTAAAACTACAACTCCTATGAGTTTTCAGAGAGTAAAATATATTTCAATTTATTATACTGGCTAGTTGGGGCATTATTTGAAAAAATGCTATTACTTGAAGAAAATATCCTATTATAAGATTGCATAATGCTAAAGATTTTGTAAAATATAAAATACTCAAAATGCAAATATCATCAAGTATCTATAATATTAGTAAGAAACACAAAGGAAAATTCCAGTTTCCCTAGAATGTGTTCTGCCTCCAGACTAAAAACAGAAAATTTAATAGAACATCTTTATTCTCTACTCTGATATATGGCTTTGGGGGTAGAGACCTTCATGAGTCTCCAGCTTGTTATTGACCTATGGAGTTTGTATTTACCAGTTCCTCACTGTGTTAGTCCGGGTAGACTAGAGGAACAAATTTCATAGACATGCATGTGAATATAAGGAATGGGTTTATATTCAAGAGGAACAGGACATTGAGAAAACATTCCAGCCCAGTCCAGCTCAAAGTCACAAGTCTGATATTAACCCATATGCCCGAAATCAGTCCATAAAGTCACCTTCCAATTCACAAAGTCACAGGTCAGTGAGTGCAGAGTCCTGGCACCGACAGGGGTCTCCCCATGGCTCCTCGCTTCCAGGGCTCAGGGTCCATCAACAGCATCCCGTGGTGGCAGAAACAACTCGTCGCTGGCAGAGGCCTCCATGTGGCTGCCCCAGTCTCAGAAGTCCGGCTCCATCAGGGCAAAGCCGTGTGGTCGCTCCGCCAGCTACCCCAGCCTCCCGAACGCCACCATCCTGTGTTGTCTTTGATTAATCGTCTCCGAGACTAACTCCCAACATCTTCATGAGGAAATATTGTGAGATTTCCCAGAAGTCTCAGGAGAAAGTCATGCCCACATAGAGGCCTCATTGGCTCCTCAATGGCTATCTCCAGATTAACAAGCTAGACTCCACCCCTATGTGTCAATCATAAAATTAACATAAGCACATGACAGCCACACTCACAATCACCCACTCACAATCCTTTCTTGGCATATGTCTGTCTCATTCTCTGTGTGCAAATATCATATGTGCACATGTGTATGAGAGAGAAATAGAAAGGCAGAGATTTATATCTTTGTCTCCTGGGGAAATCTAAGAAACACATAATTGTTCCCAAATTATAAGTTCTTTACCTTAAGCCCTCTAAGAACTTAAACTTAATATCTCATTTCCGCTTGTAAAATACTGAAATAACCTGTAAATCTTGCCAATATTTTCCTATAAGATGTAATTGTTTTATTAAGATTCAGATTTATCTATAAAACCCTGTTAGAATGCATTTTAAGTTTATTGGCCAGTTAATTGAGATAAAACACATTTAACAAAGAGCAGTAATAATTTTGCAAATATTGAACATGTGTATAAGACATTGGGGTTCTTCTAACAGATTGTGAAACAAAGAGAATGCAGTTCCTGGATTTCTCATTCCTGACAAACATCTGGCCTGAGGACTGAGACCCTAGACGGGCATCTGAGCTGGGGACCTCTTGCATCCATGCTGGAGAAACAGGTCCCACTGGTCAGGCACGCAGTGGGGAGAGGTGACTCTTGATCATGCAAGGACTTGGGAGCTCTCTGATGCAAAACGAGATTGGGGATTTCTGATGGAAACATACGTTTTTAATCCAATGTAAAAACTACTCAGAATTTAACAGCACTACTTGGAGTCAGATTTTATAGGTATTTGTAGCCCTCAAAAGCATGATCAAAAATAGAAACACATGATTTTTCTTGTACACATTTTGGTTTGCGAAGTCAGTGTTAGTTGTTAAGGCATCATATTTATTATATAAAATTATAAATTTTAATTATGTATATTGCATTTTTTTCAGAGATTTCACATGAAAACCGCAATGTGTTACTCATGGTGATATTTATTCATTTTGCTAATCCAAACCCCTTATTTTTATATTAAAAGGTGAAATAATTATATCACCCTTAAAACTAAAATAATGTATTTTACCCTTAAAGTATTGATTTTTTCATAATTATTAAATTCAAGGGATATAGTAATAAATACTTCAATTTAAAACATACTTTTAACAATTTTTATATCAAAATTATTAAAATTGTGATTATTATCATTATATTCATTGCCATTTTGGATCATTTAAAGTTCTAAATCTTGTATTTTGTTAGCATAGCTATCCTTAAGTCCCTGGAGTGTACCAAATTCACAATTAAATAAGCTTCTTGTACATAAATATTTTATATCATATTTCAAATGTGTCATATAGAATATTATAAGTCATACTGCTGTTTTATGCTCACCACTCAGAATAAACAAGCATCTCCTTCACAGATTCAACTTGGGCTCAATTGCATCAACTTTATAATTTTTCTCTGGCAATGATACTTTTAACTAATTTAACTATGTTTACTTCATTACAGAGATCTTCTTGTCTCAGTAGTTGATGCATGAATGATAGCAATGTCCAGACTTCAGAAAAAATTGGCAAGGATACATGCATTTATAAAAATACCACATGTGTAATGAAAAATACCTTTATCCTTTCTGTAAGCTATCTAGAAAGAAATAATGCAGTATAATTTTAGATATGCTGAGATATGCAAGTTACTGGAATACATATTTAGTAGGGCATGAAAGATTTCAAAAAGTTACACTTGGGAATCAATGTAGTGTACAAACTACACTAATTTTAATTCATAATACAAATATTCAGGAGGAATTAATTCAAACTGAGTTTACTTATGGAGCATTAACCATAATCCAGTAATAGAATAAAGATGTCATCCTGATCCAGCTCACAAAGATATCATTCTTATTTGTATAGCTCTGAAGTTCAACAAATGAGTAAATCAAACAAAAATATAATGTGATGTATGAACTATGGAAACATATAGAAATATATATCTTCGTTAATGTGAATATTTATATCACCCATCCAACAGAGAAAACCAAACATGGAAAGGTGTAATGAAGGAAGAAAAACTCATCAATGGCAGGAGAAAAATAAACTGCAATCTTGAGGAAAAACATCAAAATCTAAGTATTTTTCCAGAGATATGCAATCTTAATATAAATACCATGGTTTTAGAATTAAGACCTAAATATGTGGGCTGAGCCCCGGTGGCGTAGTGGTTGTGCGCAGGACTGCAGCCCACTGGGACGGAGGTTCAGTTCCAGCAATGGGGCTGGGCCTTCTACTCCCACCACTGGAGAGCAGTGATGCCCCCCCCCCAAAAAAAAAAAAGACCTAAATGTGATAGGTTATTTTCTGGAATAAAATGTAATAATTAATAAACAGGAAGCAAAACATATAAACAGAGAGGCCATAAAAGATGAAATGTAAATACATAGCATGCATATAAAATATAATTGTATAAGTGATAAAGCACAATTACACCAGTAATGCAGTACATAATACTTAATATTTTACAAAGTCCACAAGTATCTATATATAATATATCAAAATAATTATGCATGTTTAGTAATGCTTAAAGCAATATTATTTTTACACAGAAAATAAGGCATATTTTTGAGAAGCTACTTTTATAAAATGTATAAGACATTTGGAAAGGAAAATATCATGACAAACATATATAAATGTGTATAAATCTTAACAATGCATGCATACAGTTTAATTCATTGACTATATTTCAGAAAAATGATTCCAAAGATATTACATATCCCATATATTCCAAAATCATACTGTGATCAGATAAAGACTGGTTTATGCAGCATGTGATATATTTGAAAATATAAAGAAGTATATTATATATTAGACTATATACTACTAGAATCATATTTATAGACGATAAGTATGTATGATTACATATTAATAAATATATCACCATTTATAATTTAAGGCATTTAACATGATTATTTCTGGAGATTGAAATGAAGGAGAAACTTTTAATATTTATAAATTGTTTTAAAGCTAGTAAAAATAAAGTGAAAATTTTTATGCCATTTAAGGAGTCCTGTTTTCTACATTTTTCATGATGCTAAATTGTCTCTTGGTCCAATTGTGAGGATTTTATTTCCCATTAATTTGCAGTCCCTAGTGTGAATTTTCAGATCAGTATAACAAGGGATATCATTGCTGATATCAGGTGAGTCCTGGCTCAAGGAGAGAATACAAGAAAGATGTTTACTTGTGTTTTATTGAATATACCAAGGCATTCAACTATATAAATCATAATAAATTATAGATATCTTTGAAAGTAGGCATTCCAAATCACTTATTTATCAAGGTGTGTGATAGGCGAGCTCGTGGTGCCAACAAGGCCAAAGACAATAGGTAGGCCTATTGTGACATGGCCAATGAACACACGCGATCAATCGAAGCGCGGCGGAGATAGAAAAGGCTTGGTAAGCACCGCCCTGGCTCCTTTGCTTTCAGATCTTTGGGCCAGACAGCTGCCTTGTTCCTCCTGGGCCTCGACCTCCAAGCAACACTACCTGTGGGACCTCTGTTCGTGGACCGTGGAGCAAAGCTGTGAGATGAGGTTCCTTCAAGCCCTGCTCCACCACGCCCCAGGTATACTTCTCTTGAGCTGGGGACTGTTGGACTCTGTCATCTGGGTGACTGTTGGCGACCTGCTCTGCTGTTTGCGCTTGTAGCCACATAGCACATAGCCTGAATTGCTCTACAGAGGACTACTCGACGCCCCTCAAGACGACAAGGACTGCCAGTCTACTAGTTGTCTCACTCAAATGAGTTGCACCAAGCCATTGTACTGCTTTATAGATTAGTTAACTGTTTATTTCTTATCATATATATATACACACATATATATATAACCTTCTATCTATATAAATATATAAAAAGAATGACTAGTGTCCTGGTTTTATTTCTCTAAGAGAACCCTGTCTGATACAAGATGTATTGCATTAATTAGGTAAATCTGTGGCACAAGCCCTCTTTAAAACAAGGATATTATTTAGAGGACTAAGGTACACATGACTCAAGCAGTGATGCTCTCCATTTCATTATATGTCTGTGGCAGTTGGACATTGAATAAATAAGACTGTAGAAGAATCAATGTTATTGAATCATGGAGCTGGAGAAGAATATTGAGTATTAAAATAGCATGAAGTTCTAGAAAGACAAACCTATCTGTATTGGACACAAGGGCAGAGTGCACTTTAGAGGCAAGAATGGCAGGACATCACCTTACATTCTTTGAACATATTATCAGTAGAGTTCAATCCTTGGAGAAGGACATCGTGTTTGGTAAAACAGAAGAGCAGCAAAACAGAGGAAGGCCCTCCAGGACCTGGACTGATGCCTTGACTGCATCAATCAGCTCAGGCAAAGACACAATTGTGAGCAAAGCCCAGACTTTGCAGTGCTTCCTTCACTTGTGCATAGGGTCACTGTGGGTCGGGAAAAACTAGATGGCACTTAACAACAATGATACCATTACCCACTGGGCTGATAGCACGTACAGCAACAGTTGAAATCCAAGAGGCAATCCTCAGGAGAAACAGGAGGCTTTCCACTCCAGTAAAAATGTCCTAGCTTCAGAAACCCAGAGAGGAAATTCTGCTTTGTCTTTTAGAGCTACTGTGAATCCGAATTGACACCCTGCCAGAGAGTGTTTGAGTGATATTCATGCTTAATGATAGGTCAGCGGTTCCAACACACCAGTAGTTATGCTGCTGAAAATCCTTGAGCTGCTGCTCCAATAATGATTTCTGCCAAAGATCCCAACAGGCAGTTATACTCTCTGATATAGAGTCACTCTAAGCCAGAATTGATGACATAATAAAAGCAGCACCATATAACTTAAACATTATGTAGAAGTCCTGACGATTTTAAACACTAGCCTATGAATCATGTTAGTTCACCTTACTTAGTGAGAGACAAAGTAGATCATTTCCATTTGTATTCCTAATTGCATGGTCAGTATTAACATGGATCTGATCCCAACTTGTAGAGATGGATCCATTCTTCATCATCCTTGTCTTTCATCCTTATCTCCAGCTGCCCAGGCATCACATTCTATTTCCAGCCTCAGGCACCCCTAGCTGAGCCAGAGCGCACCAGGTGCAATGACATCTTCTGCTGGACTTTGTTCAACATTCAGTTTCTCTGACCGTAGCCATTTGGAGCTAAGTCAAAATTCAAATGTTCAATGTTCTTTTTTACCAGTGTGTCACTAAGGCAGATACCAGCACCTTCCTTGCTCATTGTGAATAAGTTGATTTTCTATTACAACTCACAGAAGTACAAGTAATATACCACACTTGTGATTTAGAATTGATCATATCCCAAAAGATAGAAATTATTAGATAATTTATTAAGGTTTGTATCTGACCCTGGTTTGTGGCTTCCAAGTCCTACATAGGAAAGCAATGTTCCTCCGTGGGTCATGCACACCACCCAGGAGGCTCATCGGAACCCAGGAGATCAGGGCATTTTTCAGCCTCCTACAGGTGATGGTGATAAATTACATCCTGCTGCTAGGCACCCACTCTTGGACTGCTCGGCTCTCACTCATTAGTCTCAGGTGTTAATCCTGCAGAACTAAATCCAGAACTAGGGGAAATTAATCCTTTTATGGGAATTAATACCTTACACAATATTTAAAACAACTATCTAACATCTCTAATAACTTTGATGTGATTCACAACTTTGCTCAAATGTCTATTTGGTGCTTTGAAAACAGAGTGGTCCTATATAAGTCTAGAAACAAGGCACCTGTAATAATCACACACATCTTTTGGAAAGGCAACCTAAGAATAAATCAATCAGGATGCTGGTGTCCGTTTGACTAAAGATGAGTACAGGCGGGTGATGCAAAGTTTTATATATGAAAACTATGCTGCTACATAAATCACAAGCACAAAATTGAGCACAAAATTAATTTTAAAATAGATATATTACTATATGAGACTTTTATTTAATATTGAATCTAAAACTTTAATTGTGTCAGTGAAAGCAGAAATGTATTTCTATATTTTGGGATTTGATCAAATTAAATATGCTTCATAAAAAACCCACAATTACTACTTTTCAAGCCTTTCTATAATTCAAGTTATTGGTGCTCTTTAATAATCTTAATCTGTACCAAGTGAGTCATAATAGAATAAAATCCTTTCAGGAAGTGGGACTTAATTGATACCTGTTCCTTATCACAGTAAAATCATTTGCCTTTAAATAAGTCATCCTACAAGTAATTACCATTTAGTTTCATGCTTTTATTATGCAAAATTATTTAGTACCTATAATAATTATAGGTTTAGTACATCTACAAATTATAATATACACAGTCTAACTATGAGAATGTAAGATAATTTAATTAATATAATATTTAATTTCCCTAACATTCCATAAATTAAAGCATAATCCAATTAAATTAAGCTGTTGCATTCAATGAAATTATTTCAATCATAAATATCCTTCTTTATAGGATAATTGTGTATTGCTATTAACTAATAAACTATTCCTCATTTATTTTCACCATTTATTGATTCTAATCTTTTTTTTGAGGAGGTAATAATCTTTAAATATCATGCGATATATACATTTTTGGATTGTAACATACATTTGATATTAATAGCACTGTTAACCAATGAATCCAGACAAGTGCTAAATATATATTTCTGAGTAGAAAAAAAATAAAAAGTATTGTTAAAAAAGAAAGTGTTATAGATATTGATCATGATCTAATATTCAATGACGATAACTACTACAATTTTCAGATAGTTCTGAGATCATCTTTAATTTAACTTTAATTAGATACCTAGTTTGTTAGACTACTAAAAAACCTTGAAAGAATTCCCTGGTCTTTTCCTCATCCCTTTATTTTTTTCAGCTTCAAATAGAAAGACTAATGTGTAAGCGCTAAGGAAATATGGAAATGAAAGATTAATATGCTCAAATATATACAAATTATCTGGTGTAGGAAATACTTCTTTAAGTGTTCTTTATATAACATAATATTTAAGTGTAAAGCTAACTGCAACTATTCAGAGGCAGCTTTTTCCTATGTCCAGTGATGTCATGAACCTTGGTATTGACTCTATGCAATGACTGTACTAACTAAGCTTGGTGATGAAAACAATAGCTATGATTTACAAAGTTCCACTTTGAGTCCTTAAACATTCCTGTACACTCTTTCTGCCAGTTAGTCTACAGTGCTTATTTATTATCAAGGTAAACTTTATTTTTGTCAAGTGATTACTGTACTTGAGAGCATGACCTGGTACTATGAATGGAGTCTCTTTTGAACACATTATCAGTTACTTTAATACAGTAATGTCAAATTATGGTGAGACTTATTCTATATGATTGGTGTCATTAAATAAAAAGATGACACAGTGATAAATTCCACAGATATAAGACACCTATATATAGCTATCTAAAATATCAAAACAAAGTGAAGAATTTAATTTAAAAAAGCATAAATGGGCTGAGCCCTGGTGGTGTAGTGGTTGTGCGTGGGACTGCCGCCCACTGGGATGGAGGTTCAATTCCAGCAGTGGCTCTACAGTAGCAAAGGCTGGGTCTCCTACTCCCACCACCAGAGGGTAGTGATGCCCTGCCCCCAAAAGACAAACAAACAAAAAAACAAAACATAAACAAAGAGAGAAACATAACTGTTTTTTTTCTCAGAGGCTGTTAAAAGGAATTGGATGACCAATACCCTGATTTGACTTTAACAACTAGCATTGCCAGACAATACATTTCTGCTTTTCATGGTCACCTATTCTATGGTGTTGTGTTATAGCAACCCTCAGAAAGCAAGACAGGAGGTTTAACAACTCAGATATGTTCTTGGAAATCAAGAAGACCAGGTAACTGAATAAGTCTATGATAATATCCAGGAATATGCAGATGCACAGGGAAAATCAAATGTGAGGAAACTTGAAGCTCTGCTTAAACAGGGAATGAAGACAATGTTGGAATTGGAAATTCTATTCCACGAGACCCACAAAGTCCCTTAGGAAACACTAGTGTGTCACAGAGCTTTCATATACACCCCTGACAATACTAAAATGCCAATTATTTCATAGGATTTAAGGATATTTTTCATTCATTAGCTGATAATTGAACAAAGTGAGATGAAATTCAGTGGCAGCCATGACAATGAATACTGATAATGAATTATTAGTTTAGAAAAGGCATTGAAAAACAGCGCCAAAGAGCACAGCCATGAACAGTACATAGTAGGTATAATTTGATTTCCAAAATTGTCACAGTGCACCCTACCATCAGAGTAGTTACTTGTTGAGCTACTGACGAAAAATTCAGCATTTCAAAACTACCAGCAACTCTAAGAGACAAAGATGAGGCTTTTTACTCCCTTTAAGTGTTGGTCCCAGAAATGCACAGGGGAAATTTGACCCTGTCCTAAATGCTTGCCAGCAGTCAGGATTGACTCTATGGCAATGAATTTGGGTTTTGGTTTTATTAATGTATAGGTTTTGGATACATATTTTGAACCAATAAACATACATGTATATTTATAGCAATGAATTTACATGTATACATGTAAATATACAAGTATAGTCCACACATAATAAATAGAGGATCCAATTGAACCAAACCCAATTTGTTTTTCTGGGGTTGATACGTTGAACTAATTAGAAAAAGACTTGATGCCACATCATTCAAATATCTTCAAATCTACTTGAATATTTGAAGAACTAAAGAACGTAATGTCTAATGAAATAAAAACATGCAAAGTATATCTCAACAAATGCAGAATATCAAGAAATCTATAATATTTCTGAAGCAAGCAGTTACTAGTCCAACATTTTTCTATTGGTTTGTAGTATTGTGGTCTTTCTATAATTCTGAAAGTTCTGTCACTGGTATTTCAAATACCAGAAGAGTCACCTAAAGTGAAAATGATTCAGCAGAGACTCTAGCCTAAGAAGAGACAATTAAAAAAGTAATTGGATATACACTTCAGAGGGATTTGCCACAAAAACCTTATGTATAAGATGGAAGAGTGATCACTTATAGAAAATCTAATGAACGTCCTCAGAAGAAATGTCAGCGGATTATCACCTCAGATCTGAAGACACTGAAAACATGACTGAGAGCTGCTTTCTTTAAGTAGTATAGACCATAATTCCATAAATGGAGTAAAGTTTGCTGGAATAAATTCTTTGAAAGTTTTCTTGCTAATGGGTTGTTGTTGCTTAGTGCTACCTAATCGATTACAACCTATCTAACAGGATTAAACACCGCCTTGTGTTTTGTATTCATCATAATTATTCCTATGCTTGAACGCACTGTTGCAACCATAATGTCAATCCATCTCCTTAAGAGACTTCTCTTTTCTTATTTAAAAGGTAATTTTTGAATAAAACAACAGCTATAAATCTATCTTGAGGAACAAACATCTATAAAATATTATTTATGTTTAAATACTAGCAAAAAGGAAAGATATGTAGGGTACTTTATTGGAATAAATTAGTTGTTTACAAATGTAAGTATGATGATGGTTACATGACTTAAATTGTAGTAGATTAAGATTCTCATTATAATTCCCAGAATCTCTCAAGGAATATATCAAAATTTGCTAAGAACAAAGTATTAAATGCAAAGTGAGTCAGCAAAATATAAAATATTTTGGAGCAATAAATGAAGTAAAGAGTTAAGATTTATAGGGAAAATGTGGTAAACCAAAAACCCTACTTTAAATACAAATGAAAAGATACTAAAATGAAATAGCTAAAAATGAAAAAAAACTCACTGCTATCAAGTTTATTATAACTTAAGCAAATTAGTTGGATAAAGAAAAACTTAAAAAATAAGATTACGTGATTTGAATGAATGCTGTCTCAAAAAAAAGATGCTTTTAAGATTTTATGACAGACTAGAAGTAAAATTTGTATGTATTAGAAAATAGAATTGAAAGGGGCTATACTATTATCAAATGGAATAGATGATTAGAAAAATATGTTACTGCATAAAAAGGATATTATTTGATAAGTGGATTAATTAATACCAAAGATAGGTGCAGCTATTAAAATATATATGAGTCTAATAACAAAAACAAAATAATGAATCAAAGTCTGGTGTTGTGAGAAGAAAATATACACAATACAAAGATAATAGAGACTCCAATTAAGTGACAATACAACTTCCATTAAGTGACAATACAACTGAAGACAGTAATAGAAGACGTCCTCAATCATGGACACAAGTTGTACGATACCATCATAGAAATTCCTACACCCCACTCTTTGCAAAGCAAGCACAATTTTTTCAAGCTCACATGTCAGAATCTTCAGGATGGATCAAATCTTATTGTGGTAGTTACATAATCCAGTGCCAATTAGAGGATTAAGGGTGTAAGTGTGGGGTCTAGGCTGTCAACGCAGAGATAGTCAATGAGGCCTCGATGCAACCATGGTCTTCTCCTGAGAATTCTGAGAAATCCATATTTCCTCTTTGGAGGTGGTGTACACTTTTCTCTCTCTGTTCATTGCCTATAAGTCATCCTTGAGGACAAGACACATGGCACTCTGCTGATAGATCCCATGTCCTTGGAACTGGAGAAGCCACATCAAGACCCCTGCCAGCACTGAGATTCTTACAATGTCACTGGATTAAAAGACTTTGTCCCCACTATCTTGTGATTGTCCTGCATCATTGCAAGTGTTTTTGTGAGTCTGAAGAGGACTATAGATTGGTATTGGACATATGGGCTAATATGTACTTCTGGCCTTGGATTCAACTGCGTTTGGATGCTTTCTTAATGTACTATTATCTTTTATAAAACTGTCTCATACATCTATAAATGCCTATGGATTTGCTTCTCTAGTCTAACTAGCCTAACACAGTTATCTGAACAAATTTTAAATTAAAAAGGATAAAGTGCTTTCAAAGTATACTATTTAATCACATGATTATAGCAATAAATGAAGAAAATATTTTTAAAAATCTCTAAAGCCATTTCAATAATCCATAAAGAGGGACAGAAGAATTCTTTTTGTTTTATAAAAGGTCTCTGAAAACAGTCCCCATAAATAATATGGTCATGGTGAAGGACTTAATGCTTCTCTCTAACATCAGAAACAACACAAAATTATCCACACTAGTTATTTATATTATCATTACAACCATTTGGTAGGGTAATTGGGGAAGAACAAAATTAATTAAAGTAATCCTGATTAAAAAAGAGGAATAAACTATCTCCCATCACATATGGCACTATCTTGTATGTAGAAATATAAGGAAAGGAATTCCTAAAAACAAAATGAAGTAAATTCAAAGACTTTTGAATTTTTGAATGCATTTAACACAGTGGCCAATGGCCAGTTCATATATAAATTGTCTTTTTATACATAGAGCAATAAAATTAAAACTAGAATTATGAAAACAAATTAATTACAATAGCATAGAGAAAATGTAATACAGAAAACACAGTTGGTTTAACAAATAAAGTTTCAGACTTACAAACTGAAAGTGACAAATAATTGATAGAAATAAAAGAAGACCTAAATAAATAGAAGCTACCTTGTGTTTATAGATTGAGATATGTCATATTTCTTAGATGTAAATATTCCATAGATTAGCATAAACCCAAAGTAGTCTTTATAAAATTAACAATTTCTGGGCAAAACCTTAAAATCAAAACCTATAATGTATTTTAAAAATTAAAGGGGCCCGGGGCTGAGCCCCGGTGGTGTAGTAGTTGAGTGCAGGACTGCAGCCCACGGGCTTGCCAGTTCAAATCCAGGAGCAAGACTGGGCCTCCCACTCCCACCAGAGGGTAGTGATCCCCCCCCCCAAAAAAAAAAAAACAACAACAAAAATTAAAAGGGCCCAAAATTGCCAAAATAATCAAGAACAATGATATACTTGGAACTCTCATTTCTCAATTTCAAATTTTGTTCAGATATAAATTTATCAAGAAAATGTATTACATTAGAAAATATAAACTCTTACTATAATTAAGAGTTTAGTTGTAACCTCATAAATATATGACTAATTGAGGTTTGTAAGAGCATCAAATCAATAAATTGGTGAGAAGATAATCCTTAAACTAATGATAATACACAACTGGATATACTGTTGTTGTTCGGTGCCATCTAATTGACCACTACCTATAGTGACTGTATGCAGAACATAAAGATACTGCATGGTACTCCACCATCCTCAAAAGTGTTCTGATGCCTGGGCCCATTGGTGTATCCATAATTGGAATGCACATGCAAGAAAAGGCTATACCCTACCTCTCACTGTTCATGCAAATCTACTCAAAAGTGATTAAATAGTTAAATGTATTTTGTAAAATTCTAAAACTCTCTAGTCCTTGCATTAGGAAGCTTTATTTCTTTGCTATGATAGGCACTGTGGTAGGTACTACTGAGTATATGAATTTGCTTAACTTATTTTCTATAGAATACACCCTGTTTGTAAAAAGTGCCCCTCTTTTTCACATATCTAACAATTATCAACAGTTCCATGTTGCTTGACCATTGCCTCCTGATAGCCAAGTGATTGCAAGCGCTTCTTTTGCAACCAGGTCAATGCTGATTCATAACAACTGCTTGTGAGTTTCCAACACTAACTGACTTTTCATTGGTCCACCTTTAATATGCATGAAGTGGTTTTAAAAATTATGCCTTGAGTTAGGTTTACCTTAGATATAAAGTGACATCTCAAAGGTTTTTTGAGATCATGTTATTGAGGGCTTTTATATTTCTTATAACAATCCTCTCATCAGTTGCATCAAGCATATATGTACATGTTGCCATCATCATTTTCAATATGGTGACACTGAGGGAGCAGGGCATTAATTCACCCAAAAGGTAGGTATTGCTTCTATCTCCACAGAAATGTGAGTGTGAGTGTAGATGCCACCAAATCTTGAGAGCAACTTAACCAATGGAGCAACTCATGAACGGAGAGGTCTATGGGGCTGACCCCAATCAGAGCCATGCTGAGCCCCTCCCTAAAAGTATGTGCTTCTAGGGCAACAGCAAACCTACAGGTGGGGAAGAGGGGCAAGCCTGCTGCTCCCACACAGAGCCAAACCAAGAAAGATAAAAGAGAGGGGCGGGCTTGACCCCATATTGCACACCAAACCATGAGGATGATGGCCCTGCACAGAGCTGCTGAAGCATACAGTGATAGAGGACAGGCAATATTAGAGACACGTGGCAGGGAGTGAGTCTGGTCTGACCCTGCCACAGTGGGGTGAACCAAAAAAGGAAACATAATCGATCAGCAACACAAGCAAAGCAAAGCCACAAAACTCCTGAAGAGCCCCCAAACTAGACTTCAGTCTAGGAGAGGTAGTTCCTGAAACCTCCCAGAAGCAGTAGGAAGCTAGTCATAAAGGTCAATGGGCAGATGTGGAATTATATATGATTTTCCAGGGGTGTTTTTATGTGTGTGTGTGTGTGGGGGGAGGTTATTTGATGTCTTTAATTTTTAAAACTTTGTAAGAAATCTTTATTGGAGTATATTTATACAGACACTATGTCTGCAGCTTCTATGGAATTTCTACATTATTCTTGCACATTTAGCATAATTTTATACCTTTTGCTATATAAAATATATATGTGCTATAAAACACGGAAATTATTCAATTTGCAACTCTATCCTAAAACATTCATTTATAGAATCTGCATATCCTTTTGTGACTTGAAGGGATCTTGATATAACAGTGATACAAGGGGCTGAACCCCAGTAAAGTAGTGGTTGTGTGCGGGACTGCAGCCCACTGGGATGGAGGTTCATGGAGCAAATGCTGGGTCTCCTACTCCCACCACCAGAGGGCAGTAATGCCCCCCCCCAAATAACAGTGACACAAGAGTTAAGCAGATTTATTTTGAATTGAACAAGGTGAAGATAATAAAAAGATGAAACAAAATAGGGGGAATTATCTTAATGCATATAGAAATGGAGAAATCTTTCAGAAAAATCTACTAATATGCCCCCAACTTAGAAAAAACATAAATCTACCCTTTGTGTAGAATAAAAAGTAAATAAATAAACGAAAGGAATTTCTAGTCCCGTTTGTTAGTTTCCGGATTGCCAGTATTTCTCATACAAATCATGATCTGCTAGCTCAATATTCCAGTAGCTCTATCCCAGGCAAGTGCATCTCAGAGTTCCAATGTTCTCTTCTCTACCCAACACTTACATACAGAGTGAACATCCAACTTCAAACCTATTAAAACCAAACCAAACCAAGCTCACTGCCATCGGGTCAATGGTGATTCACAGCGACTGTTTGTGGATTTCCAAGACTCACTTTTTATAGAAATAGAAAGCTCAGTTCTTTCTCCTGTGGTGCTGCAGGAAGGTTTTATACTGCCAGCCACGTAGACCAGAGCCCAGTGCATAACCACTATTCCAGAGGTGGCAAACTGTGGTCTGAGAGGGTCATATGTTAAACCAAACCAAACTCACTGCCATTGAGTAAATTCTTATTCACAGGAATACACAATCTATAGAATACAGTAGAACTGGTGAGGTTAATGACCTATATGTCTTTTTAAAAAAAATTTTTTGGGGGGACATCACTGCTCTCCGGTGGTGGGAGTAGGAGGCCCAGCCCCACTGCTGGAATTGAACCTCTGTCCCAGTGGGCCGCAGTCCCGCGCACAACCACTACACCACCCGGGCTCAGCCCCTATATGTCTTTATATGAGTAGAAACTCTCCTTTTCCTGCAGAGCTTGGCTGGTTTTGTTAGACAGGGTTCTCTATAGAAACAAAACCAGGACACTAGTAATTCTCTTTATATATTTATATAGATAGAAGGACATAAGATATCTGACATAAGAAATAAACAGTTAACTAATCTATAAAGCAGTACAAATGGCTTGGCGCAACTCACTTATGTGAGCCATCTAGTAGACTGGCAGTCCATGGAGTCTTGAGGGCAGATGAGTAGTCCTCTGTAGAGCAATTCAGGCTATCTGGCCACAAGCAATAAACAGCAAAGCAGGTCACCAACAGTCAGCTACATGACAGAGTCCAATAGTCCCCAGTTCAAGGAACGTGGTGAAACATGGCTTGAAGGAACCTCAACTCACAGCCACACAGTCTATGATTAGATGTCCCACTTGGAGGTCAAGGCACAGGACAAACAAGGCAGCCAGCTGGTCTGAAGATCGAAGAGCAAGAGGGCAAGGGCGAGACTCGCTGGACTATCTCTGCCCTTCAACTGATCATGTGTGTTCATTTGCCTTGTTGTCACAACAGACCTACCTATCTTCTTTCACCATGTTGGCACAACAAGCTTACCTATCACACTGGTGCTCTCAAACTTCTGATCTTGCATTTAGCAACCCAATTCTTAACCACTATGCTACTTAGAGTCCTCTTTAGGAATATATAATCCACCCAAAATTGACAGTGCCAGTGAACATAGCATGCCTTATCAAGGAGAAGTCCTTCCAGCCATCACATAGGCATGACTTAATAAGGGTTTACAGGCTACTTTTTAGGCTGGTAATATTGGAAGTCCAGTGAATGATGTTAAAAATATCAAAATGGATGTTGGCAGAAAAAAAGGGGTTCCACTTCTGTGCTAGAGGAAATTCAGAAGAACATACATCCCTTGTGCAAACTATTTTCAAAGCAATACCCTAACTCGGAGACTGGCTGACAATTCCTTTTGCCACCAGTTCTGAAGTACTTGCCAAAAAGTTATTGTTAGTTCATTTTAGTTTTGCTCTTTTGCTTCCAGGAATATAGGCAGGAAGTAAGAATAGAAGTTGTATTGCTCTTTTGGGAAGTCAAGAATAAAATGTGAGTTGAAAATCATGATATTTTTGTGGCAATGACTTTTATATATGAAGTCAGTCAAAAAAGGCATTGATACTAGGGCTCCATTTTCCACCTTTACAGGTTTCTTCACAACAAAATCTACTAAAATATTTTTCCTATGTTCAGTGGATGGCTGAAGACAGACAAACCCTTGTTTTCATGTTAGAGTTCCATTAAGACATTCTATCGAAAGAATGTCTTCTGAAGGAATCTGTTATTAGAGTGTGAGGTAAATTGAAGACCCTGGAAATATATGGGAAAGCATTGGCTTCAGAAGTGCACAGGACTTTATGGAAAATATGGCAGGGAATAACAGCTTCATATTTTGGTATACTTTTCAATAGATGTTCCCATAATGTAGCAACAATTATTTTGAATTATCATCATATGTGCTTGAGTTGATGTATATTTGTCTATTTTCATAGTTTCAACTGTTTCTATTCCAATTTCTAAATAGTTATTATAGATTTAAATACCAGAAAAATACAACTTATTAAAGTTAAAGGATAACTTTCTTACAACACAAGCATAAAAGTAAAAAATATTATGTGAATTCATCTGAAATCAAGCAAACACACTAATATATATTGAGGTATACCATAATTTTTCACTCAAGAATATATATTTCACAATTTCATGTCCCAATAAAGTTATGAATTTTGGTAGTTTGAATTATACTACCTCCAGAATATATGTTTTGACTACCCATATATGTCTGAAAGTAATCCTCTTTGAAAGTGGATTTTCTTTTTATGTTAGTGAGGGTACACTAGTGTTGGATGTGTACTAAATTTTACAACAAGAAATTATGTGATCTAACTATTGCTCCTGCCTAAGTTGGGAAATTGTTGTACATTTTTCCCACTATATTTTTTCTTTTTCAGCTGGATATTGATTTCCTCGTGGACATATGAGGGGCAGCAATAAACCCATTGAGACTGAAGGATGGATGTGCTCCTGGTTTTCTCTGTCTTTTTCACCTTTGAAAAGGGATAAAAATAGACTGACATTCTTTTCCTTTTATCTTGACATTTATTTGAGAAGTACCTGTAATCATTTGGCTACCAGGGACAATAATCAAGAGTATGAAAAAAAGGGAAAAACCTGGAGTCATTGATATTTGTGAAACAAACTGGCTAGTTCTTCACCATATCATTTTCCTAGTTAAACTCTACAAATAGGATCATGGCATATGAATGAAGTCAGATGATCAGTTCTTGTGGTAGTCATGTATTCGATATGTCAATTTCATGACTGAGATGTAAGGGTGGGATCTAGCTATTAATCTGGAGATAGCCATTGAGTAGCCAATGAAGCCTTTGTATGGGCATAGCTTAATCCTGAGACTTCTGGCAAATCTCGTGATATTTCCCTCATGGAGATGAGAGGCCATCTCCCCAGATGTTGGGAGTCAGTCTCTGAGATGCTGAACTACAGACAATAGAAGATGGAAGCATCCCAGGAGCTGAAGGAGACAGAGGAGGAGCCACATGGCCTTACCCTGGTGGAACCAGACCTCTGAAGCTGGAGAAGCCATGTGGAGACCCTTGCCAGTGCTGAGTTGCTTCTATCAGCACTGGATGCTGTTGATGGACCATGAGCCCTGAAAGCGAGGAGCCATGGGGAGATCCCTGCCAGTGCCGGGACTCTGCACCCACTGGCCTATGAGTCAGAAGGAGACATTATAGACTGGTATACAGATATTTGGGCTAATGTTGGATTTATTACCTTAGACTGGACTGGGTTGGGATGCTTTCTCAATGTCCCATTCCTCTTGTATATAAAACTTTCCCTTATATAAATATGCATGTATATGAATTTGTTTCTCTTGTCTACCTGGACTAACACAGTACTGATAAGTGGAATTTAGATAGATTAATGTACCCATGGCCAGTGAAGGCCAATAAACATCTTATTCATTGCCCTGCTCTGAATCTCAGTTCAATTTAAACTTGATTTAGAAGACTTTTTAATCCTGTGATGGTGAAAGGAAAGTTCTTATTTGGAAAACCTGGTTCTTTAAAATACTGTGTAGAAGAACACAACCCATGAAATGCTCAATTAACATTACATCAATAAAAATATATACTAATCATCATTTGCCCCACAGATAATGTGTAAAGAGTGAATGGGTTACTAACCCATCCAAGGGGTGTGTATTGTTTATACCTCCACAGGGAAACTTAAACCCGGTGATCAAGGATGAGAATACAGCATGATGGCATGGAGTGGGTAACCAATGGAGGAGTCTGAGCACACAAGCCCAGTCCCAACTACAGGGGCAGCCACATCTCCACCAGGGGAGTTTGCCTTGGAGGTCAGCACTTGAAGCTGCAGTTTGGGAAGTGAGAAATGCCTGATCAGAGCACATGAGAACAAATGAATAGGGAGGAAGAAAGAATGGAATGCATTCTGGTCCATTGAGCCTTCAGGACGATATTCCCACTCAGCACAGCTGATGCAGAAAGAGGATTATATGGCCAGCCCCAATATAAAATACAGCTACAATTGCTAACCCAAGGCCTTTCAGGGTCAACAATGGAGAAACAGGGTTGGGATTATACCCTGTCTGACACAACCACACCAAAGAAAAACACTAAGGGTATGCAACAGAGCATGCAGCTCCAGATGGAGTGACAGGGAGAATCCTTGGGATCAGGGAGTGGCACCCCATCTGACTCAACCAGGGGACACTCCTGGAGGTCAATGAACACACCTTGAATTATTTTCAGGTTTTTATGTTGTATATATATGTATATATATCCACACAGGACATTGGATTTTTTTTTTTTTGCTATTACCATTGCTTTATTTTATTTAGTTGCTTCATTTTAAGAAGACTTTTTTGGGTACATATTGTTACCTTTGCAGGTCTATCTAAATAAGATAGGCTGGATGGACAGTCTGGAGGCAAAAATGACAGGACTGATGGTTCTGGGGTGCGGGCCATGGATGAAGGGGAGGAGGGGGAAAGAAATGGTGTTGACCAGCCCAGGGATAAAGACATATCAATTGATTCAAAATTAGAGACAAGGTGGATGAGAGAAGTCCAGTAGGGATTGATCAAGGGCAATGTAACAGAGAGCAAATACTGAAACCCAGTGGAGGCTGAGTATGATAGTGGGACAAGAGGAAATTAATAGGAAATTGAGGGAAAGAACTGGGGGTAAAGAGCATTTATGGAAGTTTAAATACAGGCATGTACATAGGTGCATATATTTATATGTGACAATGGGGGAAATAGATCAACAAACTTATGCATATAGGCTTAGTAGTAGAAAAGCAGTTGGACATTGGACCTCCACTCAAGTGCTTCCTAAATGCAGAACACTTTGTTCTATTAAATTGGGATTCCATGATGCTCACCTTCCCAACCTGTTCACTGAAGACAAATGTGTGCGTAAGCAATGGTGGTGAAGAAAGCTGATGGTATCCAGCTATCAAAAGATGTAATGTCTGGGGTCTTAAAGGCTTGAGTAAACAAGGGGCTATCCAGCTCAGAAGTAACAAAGCCCACATGGATGAACTTTGCCAGCGTGCAGGACCATGAGTTGTCAAAATGTTCAGTTATCAGGGTTTAAGAACTAAAAACCATAACATTGCATGCTTGCTTTCCTGATATGATCCCAAGAGCTCCACAAGGGGAATACTGGAAGCAAAAGAGGAATATGTCAGAGTGGCAGGATAAAAGATCAACAAAAAGAAGTCTATCATACTGATATCCTTATTGGATACAACAGAAGAGGGGATCAAAATGGTGGCTACCTTCATAGCTAAGTACAAATTGAGATATCTAGTGATATACCATACTAAAAGAACAAAAGATGTATATAAGGAAAACAAAACAAACAAACAAAAACACTATTACAAAAAAGAAAGAGCAACCTCAATAAATGGAAGAATAGCCCTTGCTCATGGATTAGAAGACTCAATGTAGTAAAGATGGCAGTTCTGCCCAAGGCAATATGTATGTTTAATGTAATCTTGATACAATTACCCTCATATTTCTTCAAAGAAATGAAAAAACTGATTACTAACATCATGTGAAGAGGGAAGGTGGCCATAATTACAGAGAACTCCTCAAGAAGAACAGAGTGGGAGGGCTTACTTTACCTGACTTTAGCACATATTACACAGCCACAGTGGTTAAAACAGCATGGTATTGGTATAATTACAGATACACCAGTAGAAAAGAAATAAAAACTCAAAAATAAAATCAATAGCATACAGACAACTGATCTTTGATAAGGTCCCTCAAAATATTAAATAGGAAGCAAATGTCCTCTTCAACAACTGATGCGGGGGTGGGGGGGGGAGGAGGGGAAGGATATCTATCTGAAGAAAAGGAATCAAGACACTTGTCTCACTCCAAGCATGTGAATAAAATCCAGGTGGATTCCAGACCTTGTGGTAAAACAGCAAATTATTAGGGGCATCAATGAGGGAATTGGAACAAACTTGAGAACTTTGAAGCAGGGAATACATAGGGTATCAAAAATAGGGAAGGAACAAATAGAGATGAGGCACATATTGACAAGTGGGAAACTGAAGATAAACATCTGCATACATCAAAATAATTTATTAAGATATTAATAAGGGAGTCCATGGACTGGGAAAACATCTTAAACAATTATACATCAGACAAAGATCTTATTATTAAAATCTATAATGCTCTGCTAGCCTCCAAAAAAAACAAAACTAATTGCCCACTGAGGAGGTGGGCAAAGGACCTGCACAGAAGTTGCACATGGGGAAGAAATCCAAATGGCAAAGAAACATGTTAGAAAATATTCCCAATCTTTGGCATTAAGAGAAATGTAAATTGAAACTACAATGAAATACAACTTAACACCCTCAAAGATAGCCCAATTCAAAGAATCAGACAGTAACAAGTGTTGGAGGGACTATGGTGAGATAGGAACTCTCATCAACTATTGATGGACATGGAGGTATGTAAGTCACCTGTAGGTATGTACAGACACTATGGAAATTGATTTGATATCTAAACAGATGGAAAAAGACACTGTATACAAACATTCCTTGGGTAAAGTCTAGGTAGTATGGCAGGTGCCAGACCAAATCCAGGACTACGTGTGCTAGTCAACTAAAAATAAGGGTGGGGGGGGAAGGCTCTAACCTACCCAAGGGAAGGGTAATTTTTATATCTCCACAAGGAAAGAGGGACCAGATTTCAACATGGTGCTCCAAGATATGAATGTAACATTCAATCATGAAGAGGGGAACCAACAGTGAGGTCTAAGGGACTAGTTCCAATCCCAAGTACATGGACAATACTCCCTAACTCCAGAAGAATTTACAGAAGACCGCACTGAAGCTACAGCCCAGGGAGAGGGACATGTCTGATCAGAGCACACAGGAGCAAATGAAGGGGGAGGAAGGGAGAATGGAGCGCATCCTGGTCCACCAAACCTTGAGGATGATATTCTTGCTCTGAGTAGCCAGTCCACAATGGCTGGGCCAGTACTACTAAGAGGTATGACATCTCTCATTGATTATCGTCCTCCAGGGACAACTCTGGAGTCACAGTGTGGGAATCATGCCCTACTTGACACATGGCAAAAACTAAGGGCATGCAACAGAATAACAAGGGGAGCAGAGCAAGGAAATCCTGTGGGAATACCAAAAGTAGACTTTGGAGCCAGGGTGTTTCACCCATCAGACTCTACTGGAAAACACTCCTAAAGGTGAGGGAAGGAGTTGAGCCAGTCAGTGTGCAATAAAGCAACGATGAAGCATACAACTTTCCTCTAGTTATTTAATGCTTCCTCCCCATACTATCATGACACCCATTCTACCCTCCAAATCAGGCTAGATCAGAGGATGTACACTGGTACTGATAAAACTGGAAACACAGGGAAACCAGAACTAATAAACCCCTCAGAACCAATAATCAGTGCAGTGCTACAAGGAGGGAAAGGGGAGAGTGGGGGAGAATGAGGGAATTGATCACAAGAATACATATAACGCCCTCCCTGGGGGGGAAGGTCAACAACAGAAAAGTGGTTGAAAGGAGACATTGGACAGTGTAAGACATGACAAAATATTGATAATTTGTAAATTATTTTTTAATTAAATATCTTAAGAATTTCTGAGGGAAAGAAAAATGAGGACCTGATAAGGGCTCAAACAGAAAGCAAAAGTTTCAAGAATGATGATGGCAACAAATGTACAAATGTTCTTGACACAGTGGGTGTTCATATGGGTTATGATGAGTTATATGAGCCCCAAATAAAATAATTTAAAACAGAAAAGCAAAAGCAAAATCATTGCAACTGAACCAATAGATAAATCATAATGAATGGAAAAAAGATGGAGGAGCTCAAGGGTTTTGTCTTGCTTTGCCCCACAATCAGTGCTCATGAAAACAGGAGTCTAGAGATCAAAATATGTGCTAATTTTGGTAAGTGTGGTAAATAAGAGCTCTTTAGAATACTGAAAAAGCAAGGATGTTACTTTTAGAACTGATGTGCATCTGATCCAAGACATTGCATTCTCCATTACATCAAATGCATGGGAAAGTTGGACATTCAATAAGGAAGACTGAAAAAGAATTGTTAAATTGGAATTGTGGTGCTGGAGAAGATTGGATGTAGCAGGGACTGTTAAAATGACCAACTACTCTAATTTGGCATGAGTATGGCTAGAATATTCTTTAAAGGAAAGCATAGGTAGACTTAATCTTACATTTTTTGGACATG